>VZTA01020097.1:75186-91896 GCA_013398855.1 Mohoua ochrocephala
TGCCGGCCCGCGGTTTGCGGCAGCGGCGGCGGAGCCTGCGCGAGCCGCTTTACGGCGGGAGCCAGGCAGGGCCCTACCGGCGGCGCGCACCCAGCGCCGGGGGCTCTCCGGGACCGCTCCGCGATGGCGGCGACTCACATGGCCGATGTGAGCTGGAAGATGCTGGAGCTGCGCGCTCGCTCCAAACGCTCAGGTCTGACCTCTTGGCTTGCCCGGAAGGAGCTCCGGGGATCCCTCTGCTTCCCGTCACTCACCGCCCCGCTCCCGCACTCCCTGCCCCGCTCCCGGCCCGGGGCTGTTTCCCCGTCCCCGCCGTGTCTCTCGCCGGTGGCGGTGCCCGGGCGGTCCCGGCCGTGAGGGGCGCAGGGGACACGCCGGGGGTGGCCGGCCCCGCGTGTCCTTGGCGGGCTCAGCCCCAGGTGCCGCTCGGGTGTCACCTGTGCCCACGGGTGCAAAGGCAGCTGCTCGTGGCGTGTTTCGTACCGCAGTTGTATAAAGTGTTGCAGTTGTGGAACATATGGAGCGTTTAGAGGAAAGTACCAGCTTTTGCCAGGTTTCTCTTAGGCAAAGGTAACCTTTTTAGAGCGTGGGAGTTTCTTGTTCTGAACATGGACTGTGTGGCAGCTACGTTCTGGCCTAAATCAGAGGGTGATGTTTGCCCAGTTAGCCTGAATTTCTGAACTTAAAAAACCTCGGGGTCTGAATTAATTTATTTTTTTTAAAAAGTAAAATACAGTCTTAATAGGGCTTTAATCGTTCTAATGGAAGAAGTTTTCCAGGAGCTCCCTGTGTTTATTTATATGCCATACATGCTTGTAAAACTCAATTGTTTCTTATTTGCATGTTTGGTTGGTTTTGGTGTGCTAATGACTGATCAGACAGTGTGAGAGGAAAATGGGGCTTTATGAGGGCTCTAAAGAATTGACTGTTTAAAGACCGGTCTGATTAATTTGGCTTTTAAAGTTCATTTTGTGTGTGGATTGATTGGGAAATCCCACGATTAAGACTGCCCACTAAAGGAGGTGTTACTTTGTGGCCGGTTACGATTACACGGTGCTGGGATCTGAAGGTTGATTGACAAGTGGAGCCACAGAGCTCTACAGAACCAAGGCTGGCAGCTGCGTGTTCGGAGTGTGTGAATCCCCAGTCTCAGGGCAGCACTCGAACTTTGGGAATCCCCTGCAGAGTCAGGCCCTGTGTCTGCAGAAGGCATTTGGATGGTTTCAAACGCTTGACTTTTTCTTAACTGCTGCCGCCCGTTCCTTTTTTGTTAAATGTTTAAAGAATTATCTTCTGCACAATGACAGATTGTTATTGTAGTTCACTTCCTTCTTTCCCAGTTCATACAGATTTTGTCCAGAGATTGTCTAGAGACTTGTTCATGGCATTTTATATAATAACTGAAGAAATTTGCTCAAGAAATATTATTTTAGTTGAGAAGTTTTTCTGATAAAAGAGTCAATTTAAAAATCAAATTTTATATATTATCTTTCAAGTAACATTCATATCTAAAAGTAAAAATCATGTTCTTATACTTCAAGTTTACTGCTGCATCTTTATATTGAAACTTGTATAACTTCAGAGCTTATTTACTTCCTTCCTGTCCCTGTCAGAAGGAGACATGGTTGGGATTATCATAGAAAGTGACTGAAACTCCCCCCCACGTTTCTGGTTTGGCTGAGGCCTCTGCTGGAGTCCAGTATTTTTCTTTACCAGTGTGCTGCTTGGAGTAAGATGTAGTAAACATGGAGTATAGACACACGTGCACAAGTGACTCATGTTTTATAGCCTGCAGCAATGTATCATGTAAGACTCAATCCTGTGGGAGGTAATTTGTATCCTCATGTTTACATGTATTAAATTATGAATTACTTCTTTTCCAGTAAAACCAAATTTTATTCAGAAATTTTCATTTCCCTTCCTGAAGCAATAAAATACTGTTTCATTTGTTGCTAGTCTGCTTAGGAGCAGATTATAAAGCTATTCAGTAGTTGACTAGTCTAAAGCCCCTGAAATTTTAGTTGCTTTAAAACACATAAACTTTAAAGATTTGGAAAAACCTGTCATCGTAATTCCAAACACTTTTTTCTTGTTGTGTATTTCAAAGTGGAAGGTGTCCTACCTCAAATAGCTGAGATATTCAGTGCCATGAGTAATATATATGACTGCAAGAAACATCCTGGTGTAGATTTCACATGGGATGAAAGCAGTGCTATGCATAAGCAGAGTTTTAGCTCCTTGTCCTTAATGTTCCTTCACACTTTCACATGCACTAGTTAAGTAAATATTTTTATTTCATCTTGAAATATATCAGATTGTATTCATCATCTTTTGGTGTTTGTAGCAAATTTCCTATTGAATAACAAAGCTTATGTCAGATATCCAGAAGATGGATTTTTTGTAAACTGTGTCCTTTTACTCAGATAAGTTTCATGGAAGTAAAATCAAAATAAAACTGAGAGGTCAGTGTAGAAGAAGGAAACATAAGATGTAATGAAAGTTTGTGCTGTGCACTCTGTCGTGTTAATAACTCCACTAACATTGCTTTTACTTAATTTAATGCTGATTGCCTTTAACATTTACTAAACAGTTTTGAAAACTACTGTAGCTTAGCCTGAGACGTTTGTGATTAGCTGCACCAATTTGAAATGGCCAATTTGGATGATGACAGAGCCTCCTCTGCGCATGCTTTTTTAAAATTTGGTAAGTGTGCAGTTCTGTGTTTTGTTTTTGTTTGTGGCTGTTTAATTCAACAAAAAATAATTGTGTGTTTTGTTTCATGCAGTGTTTTGTGCTAGTAGATTTTTACCACTGTACAGTAGAACTTAAAAATTTGAACTCTTTCAGGGTAAATTTTTGAAAATTGTGATCTACTTAGATTGAAATCTGCTGTCAAATCTCCCTGTTTTGTTTGTGTTTTGTGTTCCTGTCAGCATCCCTCAGCGCAACCATCTCTGAACTCAAATTTCTCTTGTAAGATGACAGTCACGTGAAAGATGCCTTAAGAATGGTGTTTACAATTAACTCCTAAAAAGCCCCAACGTGACTGGTTTAGAGATAAGTAAAATTTCTGGCCAGTCAGTCATCTTGGTTACAAAGTTTGACTTGTGGAAATTAAGTGGAAGCAAAGTAAAGGCCCTTGGCACAGCTTCTCCTCAGGTGCAACAGAAGCTAGAGCACATGAAGTCAAGACTATTACTGTGTGTTTTGAAAGGAGTTTGACTGGGATCAGCTGTATCCATGTGTGAAACTGTGATTGGGGAAGGCTCTTGCATAGTCCTTGTTGAATCACAGCAGTAGTCCAAGTGCTGGTGAGAGTAACCAAGTAAGGGGACACAAGTGGGTGATTTGGACTCACCTGCCCTGCCTGTGGCTTTTCAGTTTTGCCTCTCAACATCAAAGAACATGTGATGCGTTGATAGTGTAAAAAAAAATTACTCTTTCCTGATTATTGTATAGATACTTGATGTTTCTCTTGTTATGATGCAAAATAAACATTTTTAGTGGTTTTAACACCTATTGTTTTGAATTCTCAGAAATGGCAATGTCTGCCTTGAATATCCTGAATGGTTTCCTGCCTTGCTTGTAGCATTTACAAGGCTTGTGTGGTAGACTTTGGCATTTTGGTTATGTGAAGCTCCTGTGTACTGGCACGAGGGTCAGTATTTTATTTCTGGTGTTCAGTAGCTTCTGTGTGGTGTTAGTTACTGTAAATCCTGAAATCGGTAGTTTCCATTAAGTGTAATATAGGTACAGAGAACTACCTTCAGATGATTAGGAAACAGAGAAAGGACAAAATAAACTGGTACATATTTTTTTCTTTTTCCTCTCTGGTGACCAGTGACAGGACCTGAGGAAATGGCTGGAGCTGTGTCAGGGGAGGTTTCGGTGGCATGTTAGAAAGAGGTTCTTCACCCAGAGGGTGTTGGGCACTGGAACAGGCTCCCCAGGGCAGTGGGCACGGCACCAAACCTGACAGAGTTCAGGAAGAATTTGGACAATGCTCTCAGGCACAGGGTGGCATTCTGGGCTTGTTCTGTGCAGGGCCAGGAGTTGGACTTCGACAATCCTTGTGGGTCCCTTCCAGCTCAGGATATTCTGTGATTCTGTGAAATACTAATTGAATTACTTGCACAGTGTAACCCATGGTTTTTCTTGATAAATGATAGTTTAAAAGCTTTGTCACTTCAATGCTATTTAAATGAATCTATTACAAGATTTTACTCATTTTTTACCCTCATTTTCAGTGTTGTTATCATCACTCAGCCTAGGTAACAATTCATACCTTTTGTTTACTTCTACTGTGTATTCAGGTAGAGGAAAACTTTAATACCTTTTGCATCTTCCTCTCTAAGCGCTTCTCCTGGTGTTTCCTTACCCTGTTTTCATTGAACCGTAGGACAGTTCAGTCTGGAAGGGTTGTCAGGATGTCACCTACTCCAGCCTCTTGCTCAAAACAGGGTCAATTATGAGATCATAGTTTCCTCCTGTATGTAACAATTAAAAATCCCCATGTGATATAATTTCTTAAACTTTGCTGTGAGTAGAAATAAAATCCCCTTTGGTCCCAATGACTTCTGTAATGTGAAGATGTCATTGCCCTTACTAGTGCTGGGTAATGAAAGTTACAGTGATCTGATGTCCAGAGCGTGTTCCTGGCTCAAGTGTTTGATTATGTCCAGAGCTAGTGTCACATTAAAGGCTGTGGTCAGTTTTCATTCTTATCAAATCTAGAAAGAAATCTCGTATTCTCAGCTTTTTTCTTTTGACCTGTCCTGTTTTAATTATGCCAGTCAACGTTTTCTGTTGTTCTTCTGGCATGTGAAATGTTGGAAATAAAGTTCTTGCCATGTTGCTTCCATTTGTTTGGGATTAACTTTGTGGAAGTGTCTGTTTCTATTAATTCTGTACTTTGAAAAATTTGACTAAACCGTCCTTGTTGAAATATGCAAATCTTTATCCATAGACTCAGTACAAAATTCCATTCTAATCCCTATTTTTCTTTAATATCCGCAATTACTGCCATCTTCAAGGATGTGTGTGTGTTCAAAGCTTCTGTATATACAAATTTGGGAACAGAGTTGTTTTAAAGCCATTTTGGCCATAGCTTCCGAATCTAAACATTTGGACAGTTTATAGCTCTTCCCTGAAGAGCAGTTAATGCTAATCTCAGGTATAACTGGAATAAAGATGAGGTGGATGGGAAAGTACTTTAACATCAGGATGACATAATATTTTCAGCCTCCAGAGGTTGTGTATACATAGGATTAAAATTTCTTCCTATTCTCAAATACTTCGAAAGGAATGTCTATAATTTTTAGTGATCATTCAACTTGAAGAGTGGTGAAATCATATTACTCTGGAACCTGTAAATGGTAGGAAATGAAAGAGGATTAGTTTTCCTTCAGATTATGAATATAGGGTATTTATTCAGTGCAATGGCTGAAGACAAACGGATTTAGTTGGACTTGGGATCAAGACTTTGAGTGTTCTCTTGTCAGACATTAATTATACTAATGCAGGAAGTGACACTTTGATTTTCTATTAGTTTTTTACTGATTTTGAAGTAGGTGCTGCCTGCAGCAATGCACTTGTGGTGTAAGGAAATAATGGGCACACTTCATTCTTTGTGGAAGAAAAGCTGAACTCCCAGATACCCTATTTAAATGTTGGATGGGGTTGTTACACCACTAGACAGCAGAAGAAATAGTAAATCAACAAAATAGGTTTTTATGTTCTTCCTAGCACACCTACTTATTTACCCAAAATAAAACTCACACTGTATGGCTATAACAAAGTGATGTATTTATGAAAAACAGTATTTAAAATTAATGTCCTCATTCTGTTTCTTCCGAATGCTAACATAGAAACTGAGACCTCCAGGGTACTATTTGCATATGTCATTCTATTATGTTTAGAGTGCTGCAGTCTTGCTGTTGTCATTCTTTAAATTTATTTTTTTTAGTTTGAAAACCTTTTTTAAATGTGTAATTGAAAATAGCTTTCTATGACAGGTTTTTATATTGCTGAAATGAACTCTTAAATAGATTTTGGATGAGACTGTAGACGGGCTTTTTTTTTTAGCCATCCTAAAAATAGCTTCCTCTGTGTTATGGGCCCACTCCAAAAGCACGAGGAAGGAGCAGCTTCGTGTTTGTCCTGACTGTTCCTCGCTTTGATTAGGTTGTGATAGTAACAAAATGTAATTTACCACATGATTTCTCCAGGAGAATGCTGTAGACACCCAAGCAAAACATAAACTATATAGATGCTAATGAGGAATTAATGAAGAATATGTGGAGAACTTTGATTTAAACAAGTTCTCCTCCTTGTAGTAGGAGTAATTTTAGGGAATGCTTCCAAAGCATAAAACTTTCTTTTTTGTCAATTTTTCAAACTTTGAATTCATTTCACCTTTCTGTTCCATCAACAGTCTACTCTGACCGTTTTACTATATTTCTATTAAAGTTTCAAACATCTAGAATAATGTAATTTGTAGATGATGGTGTTTTGACATTTTCATGCTCTCTATTCTGTTAAATCTTCTTTCTGCACAAAGTTGAAATCTTTGAATGCTCTGAAATAGAAGAATGTGCTTACTTTTTGTTCTTGATAACTTTGTTTTGTTTCTCTGTTGGCCACAGAGGGTCACAGTTTGTCTGGTAAGTATTTGAATGAGAACAGTTTTAGTTCAGGATCTTTTGACTTGTGTGTACGTGTGTGTGTGTGCCTGTGGGTGCTCAGGTGTGTGTCCTGGTGCCACGCTGGGGTTAGCAGCCTGCAGGACGTGGGCATTCTGAACCTGTTTCACCCACAAACGGGGGTGGATATCCATGTGATACACAATTAGCTAATCTAAGAGTTAGAATCTGTATTTTGCCTTTAAAAATCTAGTAAATGAATTTCTCATAAATTTGCTGCTTTTTATGCACTGACTTCCTGGAGATTTTTTCCTTTGTGTATTCTCTCCTTTCACTACAACGCTGTACAAAATACAGTTACTGCAGCTCACTGTATTGTGTGCTTTTGCAAGATAACTGAATTAATTGTGTAACGGTATAAATTATGAATCATCTCATGGACGGGGATTTGTAGGCTAAAAGAAGTAGAAAAACAAAATTGCTTTGAAAAATGGATTTAAATTGGTTCAGAATGTTCATTATTTATTTATTTTACTAGAAGATACAAAAGCTGTGATATGTTTCAAGTTTTTCTTTTCCATTACAGAACAATTTCATGTCTTTTGACTTTGTTTTTTTAGGCAGCTCAAATGAACTGGGCTCTCTGTCCTTCCCTTTCAGCCCCTTTCCCACATGCAGGTGTTTATTTCTAACTTAACCTCTCCCAGAGAGGAAAGAAAGGGCTGTAGGGGAAGCTCAGATGGGGTGGGAAGCATCATCAGGGCATCTGTGCAGAGCAGACACCCAGGGGTCTGCTCAGGGAGGGGTGGACTTTTTTTCACTCCTGTGCTTGCAAAACAAAGGTAATACTAACTTGGGGTGAGGTTTGAATTCTTGAAGGGCAAGAGACGTTTTCTTGTCTCCCCACCAAAGGACTCGATTCATAAAGCTTCTGTCACCATTCCACACACATTTCAATTAGGTTGGAAAAGACCT
This sequence comes from Mohoua ochrocephala, assembly GCA_013398855.1. Classification (NCBI taxonomy): domain Eukaryota; kingdom Metazoa; phylum Chordata; class Aves; order Passeriformes; family Acanthizidae; genus Mohoua; species Mohoua ochrocephala. The sequence goes on from VZTA01020097.1 coordinate 82,803, forward strand.
CTGAGGTCGTCAAGTCCAACATTTGACCAAACACCATCTTGGCAACTGGACAAGGCACTGGGTGCCACATCCAGTTGTTTCTTGAACTCTTTTCTTTTTCTTCGTTTTGTTTTCTTGATTTCATGGGGATGAGAGTCCTGTATATGGACAATCTCATGTCTGATGCTTGGAAATGTGCTGAGGTTGCCAAAGAAGCACCGTGAAAAGGAGCACTCACTGTGTCCTGCCAGAGCTGCTCGGCTGGCTGGGCTTCCCTGGCTCTGCGTTCCCTGAGCTTTTCAGAAGGGCAGCACGCGGTCCGGAAAGGGGAAATTCTCATTCTTCCTCTTAGCACATGGCTCTCGTGGAGATCTTGCCATCCAGAACACTGAATAAAGCCCAAGTGATTCATGGAGGAGAGCAGGATGTTACTCTGAAATGAGAAGTTGGAAATGGTTCACCCCAGTAATTTTTAATGGGTAGCTCATTTCAGCTCTCGGTAAAACTGGCTTCTCAGGTGCAGCTGGGAAAGCAGTGGGACAGTGAGAATGAAAGATGGGGAATTGATAGCACTGTATTTCTCTGGAATATAGGTAATTTGAGGGCTTTATCTGTTGAGTAGCTCATTTAAGCTTTAGTAGCATGTGGGAACAAGCCAACCCTTATTCTGACATGAGATCAGCTGAGCTGACTCTGGTGATGGGTGCAAACAAAGCTGGGATGGGTGCAACACTGATAGTACTGAACATCTTCACCATTTGAGAAGGCAGGTAGGGCAGTAATAATTGGCTATGGTCTACTTTTGTCCCTCTTCTGTTTTTCTACATATCTTCTGGAATTTTCTCTGTAATGTACTTAAGTTCTAAGGAAATGTTCCTATAAAATTCTTAACACTTAATAGTTGTCTTCAATAATTAACTATACATTTATGTAGCATTTGCTGTAGTTGAGTATCTACAAGGCATTGGAGATACAGATGGAGGTCTGGTTTGTGTAGACAGGTACTGTAGAAAAAATTCTCTGAGACTGTAGAGATAACAACAACTTTTTTTGTTTCAATTGAAGTTCGCTAAATTGTGCTTTTGTATAACAAACATGAAAAAACACCCAATTGCAGTAATTTTTAGCAGTATTAGAATTATGAAACTGGTTCTGATCTTGATTTTGGTTTCCCTTTTTTCTTCTTATTTTAGGTTCAATTTATGAGCCACTTAAGTGTATTAACCTTCCAAAGCCAGAGGGGGAAACTCTGTGGGATAAATTAAATCATTACTATGGAATTGGTAAGTTAATAATGCTTGAACTAACCCGGATGTGAGTTAGAATTGTTATTTGCATGATAAATATCAGTGCTACATTATTCCTACTTGAGGACAGTTTCCTGAACTTCTGCTGGAAGTTGGGAAGGTGCAAAGAGGAGGGGTGAGTTACACTTCTTGCTGAAAATCAAAATGTCTGTTGAAAATCCAGTCCAGCTGTAAGACTGAATTTAGAATTATTTTGGATAAAGGGGTAGCTTAGGATTGGAGCATTGACCAGATACAGCTGAGGAAAAATTTAAATGGACAAAAGCTTTCTTGTAGCACTTGGAGCAGCTCGGCAGGTGATCAGTTAGAAGTTCTTTTTTGTTATCAGTGGTGCCATAATGTATTTTTGTGCTGAAATTTAATTTGTTAGCTAATTTCAAGTCAACTTTAGTATTTTTCTTTGCATTATGAGGCCATTTTAAGCCAAAACCATTCAAGAAGCAATGATTTGGTTTGATTGTTTTGGGTTTTAGTATTTTTGTGTTATAATGAAGTCCTGCCTGTGTTCTGAAATCAGGGTTGTTTAATGGCTGTGCAATTGACAGTTTAAAATTCAATTTTTACTCAGGCGAGGGTATAAAATAGAAACAATTTTCCCATCACTCTAAAAATGTGGAATGAGAGTCCCTTCATTCAAATGGCTTTTTGCTGTGAAATCTCAGTTGTACCTGGTTTATCCACATCCATGTGTTGCTTTTTTAGGTGCATTGCTTTTAGCTTTCTTACAGAGGAGATGTTCAATTTGCTTTTTTAACACTTGGCAGCAACAAATCTGTGATGGTGCTTGCTGTTTATCTCAGGCAATTATGCTGCTGCCACAGTAAAAATCTATTGAATTTATACTTCATTTATAATAATCTCTATTGACTTTTTCAGGTCGTATTTTATCAAAGTTTTTGTTATAGGGTATCAAGACATTGAAGAATATAATGCAAAAAACTGTAAAGCCTTGTAATTTTCATTTAAAATACTTAGTTTCTAAGTATCCTACATAGACAATAAAGAGGCCTTCTTAAAGTTGATGCTTGATAACAATCTGTGGGAAAAAACCTGCTTTCCTGTCTTATGCTGGACAGATTATTGTTGGAAAGGTCACAGATGAGGGCATTAAGCCCAGTTTCAATCTTGTAGCATTCTGGTTATTATATAACCTTAGGAAAAACAATTCCCAAAATGCAAAATATGAAGTACAAAAAGAATTAAAGGACTATTTGGTATTTTTCGAACTCAGTTTTGGCAACCTGAAAATTCCTGGAATATTCTGTTTTTGTATCAAGGTACTGACTTAAGTAATTGTAGTTGTCCTTTCTCCTTACTTACTCTCTTACTCCTTTCTACTTTTGTAAATATTGATGCAGACATCTGGCCTGAGTTAAAAATGTAATTATTATGAATGTGGAGTTCTGGAGAGTTTAAGCATTTAACTGACTGGGGGGGTGCAGTTGACATACTGTAGTCACTTTTTTCTTCTGTTTTCATAGAAAGGAAATTACTGGGTTGCTTTGTAGAAATTCTGTACAAAGTGGGTTGTGCTAGAACAGAGCCATAGAAATAGTTTTGAATACTGCTGGGGTTTTGTGTAAAAAGGTCTAATTTGACTGAAAAACAATGTAACAAATTTCGTGTGTGTTTCTCCTTACCTTTCCTTCTCTTATTTTATTTTATCTTGTGCATGCTCTAACAGGTGGTTCACACCTTGATCTATTCCTGAAAATCTATTCAGAAACTGGAAGAAATATAAATGTTGTTACCAACCTTTTTATTTTTCCTTCTTCCAGTTAAATCAACGTTGCTGCTCCATCAAAGCCCAACCACAGGTCTGTTCCCTACCAAGACTTGCGGGGATAACCAAAAGGCCAAAATCCACGACAGCCTTTACTGTGCAGCCTGTGCCTGGGCATTGGCCCTTGCTTACAGGTGAGTAACTTCCACACTCGTGTCTCTGCCAGGTTACATTCCTTCTCTTATTCAGTTCCCTGGGAAAGTTTTAAAAGATGAAGCTTTATCAAGAGTAGATTTGTCAACCCATAGAGAATGGTGCGTTTCCAAATCTCAATAAAAATATTTATGAAGGTGCTAGGTTAAAAATGTCACTCTACTTTTGGTAAGTAAACATGTTTTCATGTAATGTAATTGGTACCAGTATTTGTTACAGAGGAATTAAGGCATGCTACTAAAAATAGACATTCTTGTGGCAAATTGTGCTCAAGGGATACTGCTCGTTTTAAATCTAGTAGGAGAGTTCAGGGCAATGACAGGCTTGTTGCAGGCACTAAGAATAATTTACTTGCAAGAGACTGGATGTTATAATATCGAGAAGGATTTTTTTTTTTTAATTCTTAAATTTTGAAATAGGAATGCTTGTGTAAGTTGCAAGACAAAAACCCTTTTATTATTATTATTATTTTTAATAAGAAAGGATGACTAGGGCTGTAAATACGTTGATATGAGTGAGGGCACCACTATGCAACAGCATTAGTTAAATACTTAATATTCCAAAGCATTAATGTCTCCTTTTTTCTCCCCCCCTAATGCATTTGCAATTTGTTTTATGAGTTATCTCTCTCACCCAGGCGTATTGATGATGACAAGGGAAGGACCCACGAGCTGGAGCATTCTGCCATAAAGTGCATGAGAGGGATTCTCTACTGCTACATGCGCCAGGCCGATAAGGTAAAACCGCGCTGCGGACGCGAGCACTCGCCTCATTAGAAGGGATTAATTAAACTGGGAAAACTAACTCCTAAATACAGATCAAATTCAGTGTTTCCGTGTGCCCCAGCTCAGAACAGCTGCTTCGTTGTTGCCAGGTCGCAGCATTATTTTTGGGAATAGAAGACCATGAGCATTTTGGGAAGGAAGGTGCAGTGAAACTTCTTTGTGTTCCTTTTGCGGTTATTTGTCCCATTTAAATATTACACCATTAGCAGTCATGAGGGGTTTTATGTCTTTTTAGTGATTAAATGGAAAGATGTTCAACTACTTTTTGTGAAGGCTGGAGAGTTTTCTTTGCACTGTTATCTTGCTTATTGTGTTGGCAGTTGTTCTCCTTACCTGGGTGATCACTTTGATTGTTTTGCTTGGTTTCTTTAGCAGACGTTTTCCAGCGGTATTTTACTTATTAAGTTCACAAGGGCACATGTTTCCAAAATGGGTAAGGAAACAGAGTAATTTACTTATGTTGCAACACGGTTGATTTATTCAGCCCATAATTCTCTTGTGAGTATACTCTGAATATTCAGGTCTCCTTATTGAAATTTAGGTGTGGTGGATTAATTTTGCATAGTGGTTAGCAGCAGTTCTAGAAGTAGTTAAATATATATATATATATATTCCATGTGGTTATTTGAAGTTTCAGGTCACTGACTTTTAACTGTATTATTAGAAATAGTTTTCAGTAAGCCCATAGCTTCCATCATACCTGAGCACACAAACTGAAATGGGAAGTCCACAGGTAATAATAAGAATAAGCAAGTGTTGTATTGCCAGTTGTATTTATGCTGAAATATATTTTCTATGGGGTTGGATTGTTTCTTGAGAGTCTCATATCTTTAAATAATCTTGACCTAAATTGATCTTGTTACATTTGAGCTGTTGTTTTTCTCTTTGATGTGCAGTTGTTTGTTTTGGGGATGAGGAGTGCAGATATGAATAATGAGCATTAAATTAACAGAGGTGGCACACTGCTGGCACACTGCTTGTCTGGTTTTGCCTTGTTTACTAGAGGTGCTTTTCTCTTCCTATAGTGTAGTAATAAAGAATTTCTGGTACCTAACAGACAGAAGTCAAGCTGGACTTTATTCTGAGTGACTGTGTATGGCCTCACGTAAAAGGAAGATGTCTTTTAATAATATGGATTATATATGCCCAAGACACGACCTGAACAGATTCTGCTGCTTGTAACAAAAAATGCAGATGTTGTATTCTGTTGCCAGTGAACGTATGAGTTCTGACCTGAAATGTATTTAATGTATTTGTGGAGCAGATGTGACAACTCCACAATACAGGTTTTGCTTGCTTGTTCTGAGGCACCTGCTGTATGTTTTGTTGGTAGAGAAGAAAATCTCATGAAGGTAGCATCAGTGTTGAACATACTGTGAAATGTGGATCACAGGTACTGGCAGTGATGGTTAGAAAATTCTAAAATTTGTTGGAGAGCAAAGCATGACTTTAAGAGTTATGGAGTTGTCTTGGTTTTATTTAATTACCAGCTATAAAGTAATTGTTCTGAAAAGTTACTGTTGATTGTAAGGTTTACGTAGTGGTCAAATCAAGAAATTTTTTAGTTTGGTAGTAATAATAATAATTTAAATGAGGTATATGATGAATTTGTGGTTGCTAAACATACTGAAATTATTCACTTTGCTTTTATGTTTTACCTTTTATTCCCCTTTAGGTTCAGAAATTTAAACAAGACCCCAAACCAACTGCATGTCTGCATTCTGTGTTCAGTGCACACACTGGAGATGAGGTCTTTTCCCATACGGAGTATGGTCACCTCCAGGTAACACATGCCCGTAGATGTAAATCCAAGTTTGGCTGATTTTTTAATAATATTATTGTTGTCTCCATTCTTCCGTAATGCTGCTGTCTCAGTGTGGTTAGATTTGTGTTAGATGTGCTGTGTGTGGTAAAACTGAGTTGCCTTTTGCATCTTCTACTGAAGAAGACAGAGTGTTTTGAAACACAACTCAGGGGTATGTTTTGGTCAGAAGGTACTGAAATAACTGTGAGATTGTAGAGGTAGGTGGTTGGTTGTTTACTAAGTTGCTTCTTTTTGAGACCAACAGATGGCTGACAGTAAATAATCCTGGCAAAAAAAATGTTGTAGTCAGTAAAGTGGAAGATTTAGTGTAATCTTAACAGTTAATATTAACATTCCCAGCTCAATTTTCCATAATTGTGAGCAATTTTCATTCAGTTAATGTACACTGGCAACAGCTTTGCCCAGTTAGGAATTGTTCACCGCTTTGTGTAGTGTTTCCTAGTCAGACTCATTGCACAGCTGATTGTTTTATTGCCTCTCATTTTCCAAAGTTTTAATCTCCTCTTTTTATTTCCCCTTCTCTTTACTTTCAGACCTACCTTTGCTTTCATGACCTTGTTATTTTGCATTCCATAAGTCTGCATACTCCTTTTAGCTCAGAATTTGCTAGTGAAATTATTCAGAGCTGAGACAGTCGGTTGGTGATTATTTCATTTCATGCTGACAGTATTACTTAAATCGTTTGTACAGTAAATGTGTTGGATTCAGAAAATGTATGTTCTGGGAAAAATGCTTTATGGAGTTGTCTTAAGTTAGCCTTTTGGACTTCTGTGTGAAATTTCCTGAAAAGGCACATGTTTTATCTACAGGAGGAGACAATTTGGGGACCTGGGGAGCGCTGTCTGACAGTTTAAAGTCTGTTTTTTGTGGCAGCTCAACCCTTCCCATAAACATGAATGCACATTCCCATCTGTCATCTGCATACCTCAAAAATTAGAGGGTTTTCAGCTCCGTGGAGACAAGAGGACAGAGTAACTGAGAGGGCTCAGCTGGGAAAAATTGAATATATTATGTAGCCCTTATTGCTGTACTTGGTGCTTTTCAGTTTGTGTTAAGACATTGGAGTCAGTGGTCTTTAAATACGTTTGGATTTTTAGAATTTGGACCTAATTTTTAATCTGCTATGTTTCAGATAAGAAACCACTTTTTTGTTCTAGGTGGTTTCTCTAAATTTCGTGTAATGAGATTGTGGTTTTATACCTCATACTGTGATAAACGCACTTTCTCTACTGGAGTTATACAGATTGTCAATTATAGTAGAGTTCTGTAATAAAAAACCCAACCAGCAGTTGCCTTTGATTCCTCAATGAGTTGACATTATGATGCCCATCTGTACAGCTGCTGAAGGTAATTACTGTTAACAATAAATGCTGTGTAAGGGTACAAAAAAAAATAGTTTTTCACATATCTGATCATATCTGAGTGTTGTAATTCTCCTCCTGTCAGCTGATAACACCAAAATTCCCACTAGGGCTGAAGTGATTTGCTTTCTAGGTGTGCTGTGCACTATTCAATATATTGCTTGCCTTTCTGGTGTCCTACTTGCTAGTAAATTGTCATATATGGAAACATGAAAACACCTTGTGCCTAAAGTTATTACCTAGGGGTCAAAGCAGTGTGCCTAACATTTTCCTAGCACAGTTTGAAATTAAAAAAATCATAAAGCATCAGAAGTTTTAGAGGACAATGCTTGTTTGTGTTATCTTTTCCTATTGATTGTTTCCACATCATTAGATCCAGGATTTTTGTAGAAGCAGAAGTGTGTTATAGTGGGACCATCTTTGTTAGTGAATTATACCACATTTGGTTTGTTTACGTGACTCCGATAAACAGAAAGTTAATTATAGTTTCCTTTCTGTGTTTAATTACTTCAGATCAATGCTGTGTCATTGTTTCTCCTCTATTTGGTTGAGATGATCTCTTCGGGGCTGCAGATTATCTACAACACAGATGAGGTACAAATCGATTTCCCATCCCATTCCCATGCCTCAAATCGTTTGTGTTTTTTCTTGTTTTTATCTCATTACCAGCTGTAAAGTAATTGTCCTGAAAATACACTGCAGGTATTCTCTGCTTTGAGTGGAACTCAGAGAAAGTAATGGAATGAATGTATAGTGAAATAATAGCTAAAAATGTGTTAGATGTGCAAAGAGTAAATGTAACATGACATTGAAACTTTTATAGTTCTCTGCTATTTCTGATCGCTACAAAGTCAAGAATTAAAAGGTCTGTTAGGATGATTAACTTCTACTTAGGTTGTTCTCACTTTTCACATTATTTCAAACTCTCAGTCAGTGCATCCTGTCCAGTGGAAATTCAATATAATAGTGAATGGGGTTAATATTCAGGGAAGCCTGAAGGACTTTCTTCAAACACATATAAGCCTATGGGTGTTAAGAAGTTTTGCTGTATCTTTAATTGAAAATGAAACAATTTTATACCACGGTAAGAGATGTTTGTAGAGAGTGTTAACTCTTCTGTAGATAAGATAATAATAGCCTTGGCTTGAGTACAAGTCATGTCAGGACAACCTGCTGGCCTGCTCTAAAATGAGGTTATGTTTTGAATCTGGAATGGAAAGCACAGATGTATATACTTTTTAAATTCTTTTTTTCTCTAATTTTCTTAATCTGGATTTGTTTAAATTTACTCTGTTCTGTTTGATAGTTGCTGCTGTATTGCCTTAAAAAGCTTAAATGCACTTGCAGTACCGCCATTAAAAAAAAAAAAGGGAGATTTTTCCAGTAATAGTGAATTTGCATTATTTTTCTCAAACATATATCTTAAGTAATCTATTTTTTTTTAGATAATTAGAAAACTAAATATTGCAACATGTCTTCTTTCTTTCTTAGTTAGATCATATGATAGGTCTGTATTATTTCCTCTAAATTGCCTTTATATCTGTGAGGAGGCAAATGTATATAATTAAGTATTTAATTAGCTTGATATATAATTTATGTTATCCTCCAGATGTTTGCATTTAATTACAGATTCTGCAGAAAAAGTGCACGTTTATAGACTCCAGTCAGTGGATATTCTCCACTTCCCTGCCAGGATGTCGTTTTCCTAGCAACTGTCCCCTCTAAATCTCTGCACTGTAGAGATTCATAGATTTTTTTACCACAGACCCGCACGTTCTGCTGGTCTCTGTGTGCCTTCAGCAATTGTCAGATCCTGTTAACACCACGGAATGATGGAATGCCCAAGGTTTCCCGTGTGCGTAGAGGATGGGGCAGTGAGGGTGTGGCACTCTGTGGGTGTG
>VZTA01020102.1:8662-61778 GCA_013398855.1 Mohoua ochrocephala
CTTTATTGAATTAATTTAGAAATGCTGCTGATTTGTGAGGTGTCTTTGTGGATCCATTTTGCTAAAAACAAAAAACAAGTTCAATGCATATTCATCAGAAAATGGCTTTTGAAAGCCATTAAATCTCAGAGAGAGCATTTTAGTCTTAAATTAGGTAATCAGAGCAAAAAGTTATTTGTTAAACTGCTGGTCATGGATAAGAGAATCAGCCTGCAGAATGTTGTTTGGGAATGAATATTCCTATAAAAGAAAAAAAAAAAAGGCAGCAGTGACAAAGGATAGAGGAGATGGTCAAAAACTGGGGTGGAAAATACAGGAAAATGAGACTTTCAGAGGAAGGCCTGTTTCTTTTCAGGAGTGTTTAGGACTGAAGGGTACAAGTACTGTTAATAAAATTTGTAATTCCAAATGCAGGCACACAAATGCAGTTTCTAAATCAGAGCTCTGAGCTTGTGTCTCAGATTCCTATAGCTAACGAGGAAATGGCAGAGAGAAAATATTACTGGTTTTGTACCAGTCTTTATGCTACTTGCTAAGAATTTTAGCATTTTTTGAAACTCATGCTGGGGTTATTTGCTTATGAATGCGTGGGGGTTTTGCTTATAATTATTTCTCCCCACTGGACAGTCATTAAGCTTCCCAAGAGAGAGAATCTTGAGTCAAGAGTGTCCACTTGGATAAACATCTGATGACCAAAAAGCTGCTGAAAGAGTGGATGGCTCTAGAGAAGAGAGCACCCGATTTATGTAGCCTGGTCTCAGGTGAATATGCTGAGCAGAAGAGACCTTGTTTCTTGGTGGGTTTCTAGTGATATCTGCGTGCAGGTAAGGATTATTAGAACACAGTAACTTCAAACCTACAAGGATCAATTGGTTAAACTGGAGTGTTGAACACATGCATTTTTATCTCTGTTAACAAGGAAGTCCCACCAATAACACAAAGCCATTTCTGGTAGCTGTCAGGTTAGGGATTTGTGCCACCACAGAAAAAATAAATTTGGAAATGGAATAACGTAAAGGTGCTATGAATAGTGTTAAACCTCCTAAAATCTGTCACTCTGTTGAGAAAACTTGTCTTTTCTAACTCTTTAACCTTTCTTTAAAATAAGGCCATGATGTCTTAAACATTTTCTCTAAAGAGCTAAATTATGCCCTTTACAAGTGGAATAGATTAGAAGGAGTTTAAGAAGTTGTGTTGACCTCAGCTGTGTGTATTACCTTGATAATTCCCAGATGAGTTAAGTTTGTGAAGTTGACTAATATATTTCATTTTGAGCCTCATTTGTTGTTCTGGTTTTTCCTCTCTATTCTCTATCAGGTATGTGCAAGCTGTGACATGATGCGCAGACTTAAGGCAGTGCTTTGTTACTTGGCATCAACAAACGATATGTTGGATATAACTTAATTTTAAGTTGTTACAAGTCAATGAGAAGGTAAGACATAGTGTAATAAACAATTTAAAGCATTTTAAGATACGTCACCAGTATTCACTGAAGGTCAGAACCAAGAGCTGTAGCAACATCTGTTGTAAGTTAAAGATAATTATGTTCTAACTTTATAATGTGCCATTAGCCATGTGACCACTGTTACCAAGTATCTTATTGTCAGCTAAGCTGGCACTATACCCCCATGTGATCTGTTCAGATATATTTATTAGAAGAAGAAGAAAATAGAAATGGACATTTTTAGTATATGAGTAATCATGAGCCCCTTAATGAAACCCTTATGAACTTTTAATTCATGAACTCTGAGGAATAAATATGTGTTTTACCAACCTGATAAATGCTCATGAATATTTTCTGAAGAGTGCCTGAACATATATTTATTTGTGATTTATTGAAGGTATGCTGAAAGAAAAAAATGTTCCAGCATTATGAATCAAAGGGTATTTTCTTTTATCAAAATCCCCCAAAAAAGTAGCATATGAGCAACATTTTTGGTTTGCTTTGCTTTGGTTTGCTTTTTAATGTAGGTGGTTCTGTCTGTACTGGAGTGCTGCGTGCAACTAAAATTGAAAAATATAACTATTCTAAATGTTTTTCTTATATAAATGCTATCAGAGATAGAATACAAGATCAAGGTATTCCAAACAGATGCAGTGTATGAATATTTCAAAATCCAAAATGAAAAAGGCTGGCTTTTTTACCTACCGGAGGTAGGAAAAGAAAAAAATAAATTGGTGGGATAAACAAGTTCCAGACCAATAGCGCTGATTCCTCCACAAACCTTCAGAAGTTCATCTGAAGCATTTTTCAGAAAAGCACTTTTTAAGTTGGTGTTAAATGGTGCAATGCACAAAGACAAAAAGTTTTTCTCAAAAACCTTGAAAGAATTTTTTTTTTTGTTCAGTCCTGTTTATGTCATTGCAGCACATTTAGGGAATAGGAAAATGACCATTTATACAAACTATGTGGGTTTAAAGTCGAATGCACTTATCTTTGTACAGACACCACTTCAATAAGTGTACAGGGAAGGAAAAAAGAATGAAAATAGAAATACTTCTAATCTCCTAAAACTTGCAGCATGAATTCAAGCTGTTGCCTTGCTGATTGAAATTTTATCTGAAGTTTTTTCAGACATTGCTGAAGCTTTCATCAGGCAGTAGTGTTTGAATTCAAATTCTTTATGAATAAATGCTCTGGATTTTTATGCATTTTAACACAGCATTCATTTTTTCAGAGCCCTTATAGGCTCTCTTTTGTATTTATATACCTACTAAATACTATGTTCCTGTTTTATCTTGAAGGTTTTTTTTTCCTCTCAAGGAGCATTGCATTTGCACCTTCAAATTATAATTTAGCTTGTCTATTTTTTTATACCTGCTGCTGCTGATCAGGCAGTTGCATACTTCAAATTAATGTGCACAACACAGATTACCTAAACCTCTGAGTTTGCAACAGCTTTTAAAATAAGCAGTGCTTCAATCCCATGTACAGGAAGCCTTTGAGAAGACGTTGTGTTTGAGCAGTTGGTGACCCTGGGCCAGACATGTCCGCTCTATTGAGTGAAAAAGCTCTTGTGTTGGCACGAGCAGCTGCTGCAAGGAAATGCATTGAAGCACCTTGTTTCATCCTGCACTGCACACTGCTGGGTGTTATGACAGAGACAGCGTTCCAGCCTGTTAAAAGAAGATAGATAGTGCTGGGTTTTATCCAAGATGGTATGGAAAGATATAGGAGGGAGTCTGAACCACTGCATGGATGGGATCTGTGCAGCGTGCCATGGGAAAAGCCATCAGAGCTGTTCAAAGCTGCCCAAAACCTGGGTTTGTATCATACACAGAGGCATGATTTCCTTCCTGTCTATATTCCTCTTTTTACTCATATCTTTATGCCATTTGTTGTCAGTTCTCTCCTACTGAGATTCAAAATAGCCCTGCACAACATCCCGCTCTCCTTTCCCTGTGCCCCCTTGCAGAACACCATGTGCCTGACAGGAAAATGCAGTCATTACCATTTTCTGCAAACTACAAGCCAGACTATTATGCAGCATTTTCTGGTTTAAAATTATCCCAAAGGAGTATAAATAAGTTAGTTCTCTCATTGATGTCATGTTCAATTATTGTTCTCAAAGAGTAATTGAGAGGCTTAAATGAAATTCTCCATTGGCTTCGAATGCTAATACTTGAAAAAATCCCACAAAACCTTAAAAACCAAACAGATAAAACCCCCAAACCCCAGCAGTAGGGAACTATTGCTGGTTTAGTTCGATCAACTTACTTTATCTTTTCAGAAGTGTTTTGTTGCTATTCTTTTGTTTATCTTGCTCTTCTCCTTCCTTTACTTGTAGCTGCAACAAATGAAAGTGAGTTTATCTTTTCTAGGACATTATTAGCAACCTAAGGGATTGTTAAAAAAACACAAAGGAAATTTATTTGGTTACTTTTTTTTAGCCATAATGAGCAGAATTTGAGTTGAAATTTGAATAGGAAAATCTTCGGGGGCTTTTTTGAGGTTATTCAGAGTTCTTTCAACAAAGTGTTTAAGTAGAAACACTTAGGGAATATGGCATGTAAAATTTTTGGGTTTATTTTTTTTTGCGTCTTTGAATTTCTGAAACCTGGTGGGGATTTTATACAAAGCCCTAAAGTACTTTAAGGATGGAAGTAGTCAAGTATTAGAATTGAAGGCAAAGGTGCTGGGAATCAATGCAGGTCTGAATGATTTTTTTCTTCCCCAAGTCTTCCCCCATCTAGCCTGAAAGCTAGATATCACAGTTTTCATATAATCATTATATTAGAATACATTTTTATCTTTCCTTAGGAAAAAAACTAAAGCAGAAAACAACATGCTTTTCAGATAAAAACACAAAATCTTTTTTAAAAGTAATGAAGACCGAAAGGCTACTAACTCTGTGTTGTGCCATCCCATCTAACATTTCAAAGTTTCCATGCATAAAGCATCGCAAAAATACTGGAAAAGGTACTGTCATGAGAGGGAAGAGTGAGAAGGAAACATTACCTCTTCTTATGCACACTGAGGATTTTTAGGGATCCTTAAAGATATGTGCACACTCTCTCCATCTCTCCTTCTACCTCAGTGAGTGTTCAAATTATTCCTTTCAGCACAGAACTTCAGCTGGATGAACTGAAATGACCTACGTGAGTATTTTATATATATAGTTGGCTGCAGCAAAAAAGACAAGTGTCTTGCCATGTAAACACCTTTATAGAAAGGTAATTGTTTAAAATACAATACTTCCTCCTTCCATTTTGAGAAATTACTTATCTATTTCATGCACATGGAAAACAGGATTAGTGATTGACATCCTAATAAAAATGAGTGTTGCTTCCACCCTGGAACTCCATGTTATTTTTCTTTGAAGGTGCATTCCTTACCTCAGCCCTCAACTCTTTGCTAATTTACCTAGCTGCTTTCTCCAGTAAGCTGATTTAAACAAATTCAAAGAACACCAGAAATTAATTGAAGAAAGCACAGTAACTTGTAAAATTACTAAGCCTTCAAAATAGTTGGAAAACTGTAGCTCTGTACCACTTTCAGATTATGTAATATTTATATCTTGGTTTAGAGTTAGTATTTTTTTCCCCAAATCTGTGTACGTCAATGAAGTAGAGCCCCTTTTGGCAGGCACCTAGTGCCTACTTGGAAAGTGAAAACTATCTGCTTGGAGTGACCACATTAGCATTTCTAGGTCCTTCATTTTTTGTAACTTAAGCTAATACATTCAGTTTTATTTTCAGACTAGAACTGCTCAGCCAGTCAATTAGTGCTCCTCAGCTGGAAGCCTTTGCTGGTAGGCTGAGGGGCAATGCGGATGGGCTTCCTACAGTCCCTGAATCTTCTCTGCAATTCTCTGACAGCCCATGGCCTACTCTATTTATAGCTGCACAGTAGCACTGTGTTCAGAAATTAGGAAGTGGCTCTGCAAAAATACAGATCCTCTAAAAATCTATTTATGCTATACCCAAACTCACTATTACCTTGACCTCAAGCGTTTTCTGTATGCACTTTCAAACATATAAATTTCACTTGCAGAAAGGGCTAAGGTAACAGAGCCATACACATTCCAAATTTAATTTCAAATTAACAAAGGCACATGCTGGAGAGCTAGCAATATATTAACAGAAAAAATAAAGTCTGCCCTCTAAAATTCTTCATAATACCTTGCAAGTCCAACCCTGCTGCTCAGAAAAAAAAAAAATAATAATAGCTCATAGAACATTGACAGGAGGAGAAAATTGCATCTAAAGGGCTTTAAAGATTTGAGAACTAGATCTGAACACACAGTGCAAACAAAAGGCTTTACTTCTCCTAGTCTGTGTCTGTGCTCCAATGATCAGGAAGTGTGGTTGACTAAGCAATCTTACATGAGGTTAGTATACACTGATGTACCATCTGAAAAACTACTCTGGCTGCTGTGGAGAGCTTGATAACTCCTGAATAATAATGATTCTTGTTATCTAAGGCTGGAATTAGTCATATTCTGCTGCAGGGAAGAACTGATAAAGATATTTTCCTCTTAGGGAGAGGAAGAGAGCTCCAATAATGACATTATAAGAAAACAAAGAGACCTCCTACATTTTCCTGACCCAGAAATCACATAGAAGGAAAGTTTATTTCAGTCCATCTTTCTTATTCAACAGTTAAAATTTTCCACTTTATTTCTTAGCCATATTATACTCTTTTTGGGGGGCAGGCCTCTATTTATGTTGTTTGCAAACTTGTATATTGCTATGTAATTCTGTTGCATGTCCCCATCTCCCAGCTGGAATTGAAGCCCTAAATTATTTCCTTATATTTCTCTGTGAGCAGGTTCATTCGTTAGCATGGGAACTGCAGCCATCAATCTTTGCTTCTTCAGAAATTTAATACTTTGGAGACTCTCCTTCATGTTTTTGCTACCAGGGACTAAAATGTCATGTAAATATTTGATGTACAATTGCTTTGGACTGTATTATGCACTCTATAAGTTTTTACTAATCTTTTAAAGTAGATCATATTTCAGCTTCTAAAGCAAACCTTTCATTTTTTCTTTTATTATGTAGGTTGAATCTCAGTTATACTGAAGTCAATGGCAAAGTATGCATTAGTTTTACGGAGGCCATAATTTTGTCTTGATATTCACGCCATCTAAACTATCTGAAAAAAAAAATTAAAATACTGTTTTTAACTTCTCTATTCTGCAAAATACTTCCTTTTTTCTTCTCTAAAATTTTCCTTTCTATATATAATAATATAAACAGAGAAGAGAAAATGTATTCCTATTAATAAATAAGTAATGATTTGTTTTCTTGTCATTGATTTTACAAATTAAAATCATGTAAAATAAAAATTATTGTGGGTTTTTTTTTTTAATTATGTAAGATTCAGCAGTGCAAGTCCACATTACAAAGTAAATCATTTCTATTAGACAAACTAACTTTTCTACAAATTACTTACTGATATGCACCAAGGAATATATGAAAGATCATGTAACTGAACCAGTTTTTGGAGAGTTTTATGTCAATTTTGAATGAGCTACTCTGGGCTGGTGATGTACAGCAATGACTTGAATTTGGAAAAACCGATCATTACGATGATACCAACACTGAAGTATTTTGTATGACTTAGAGGAATAGCATAAAAAACATAGAAGTGGATAATGGAAACAATGGTTGAATGTTGCTAAGATTCTTGTGTTTATATTTATGCAGTGTTAATCAGTCCTCAGACATTCAAAATGCATCACAGTCATCTTTATTCTTTACGACATAACTGTAACATTTTTATTATTATTTCATTTATTTACACTTAAAAGTATAGATCCTTTTTTTTCTGGCCTAGTGTACACTGACTGTGAACTGAAAAGAACAGTGCCAAAACGGTCCAATTCTTTAAATCCAGAGAATGAAAGCACATCTGTAAGCTCTAAGAAAGGAAAGTAGTTGTTGGGTATAGGGTTTTTCATGGAGGGCCAGCCAAGTGGTCACCTTCCTGCTAGGCTGCAAGCTAGTGGGAGCTGAATAATACTGCCCAAGCAGGAGGATCATAGTAGACCCCTTAAAAGCTCTATTTTGGAAACTTAGATTTAACAATTTTCAAGAGCCAGAAAAAAAGCTAAAAAGGAAAGTCTTGATGTTCTATGTTTTTCTTCATCAGAGACAAAGTGAAGAAGGTTGTCCTGAGGAGCCGAAGGCAGTACTTTTAGGTGACTGTCGTTTGTCTGGGGTCACTTGCCTTAATCGAACAAGTCAGCAAAGGCTGAAGGAGAAAACAGTGGACCAGGGAATGTTTGAAAGTGTCACACTACTCGGTCCAGGAGACCAAGGGGGAGATGCTGGATGCATAATTTCTAAGGGCAACTAACGTTAGCAGGTATGAGCTGTTCGAAAGCCCAACATCAGAAAAGAGAGGGAGTACTGAACATAGCACACTTCAGTTGCACGTGATGCAATATATAATGCACAGAAGTGATGCTGTTTAAGGTTTGTGATATCCAGGCATATCTTTTTTCACATCAGTAGGTTCCAGGATTATCTACTCTCCAAGTAAAACAGAGTGTTGGATGGCTTAACACATTAACTTCTAGCCATCAGAATCTCACCTGATGTCTGTTTGGATGGCATGACATGACTTAGGGCTTAGGACATACAGGATGGTGTGCCTGGCTCAAAATTCTCTTCATAGCAGAGGTTGAATCTATTTTGTCAGCAGTTCCTAAAAAGAAGACAGTTCCCATGAGCAATGTATTTACTTTCCTGAAGACCATTAAAAATAAATCTGAAGAACATTAAAAATAGACCTTTGTCCTTTTCTCTACCTAGATGAAAAAAAAAAGGTTTGCAACAAACATGCTGCTAACAAAAAGAAACATTCTAACCCCGTTGAGTAGGAAAAAAGTAATATCAGAATGTGTATCTTAACTACTCTGTGTCATTTTGTCCTGCTCTGAACTGAGGTATTTTGTGACATTTACTTATATATAAAGGCTCTGGGTTTGTGGAGGGAGTAGACATCCTGACTGAGCTTTCCTGGTTGTAGTTTCTCGTGCGTGATGAAATAAATATGATAGAGGATGGAAGCCTGTGTCCGTCTCCCGGGCTGTTTGCCACTTTATCAGTAGTAACCGTGGCAGAAGAGCAGAGAGAAGTCATTTCAAGACTTTTATTTGTTAAAAAATGACCACATCTATATCTCTTACACCAATATAAAATTTAAATGAATGTGTACCTGAATGTGTGTCAGCAGCACTAAACATAGCCAGTATTTCCAACATAATCAGGTAGGACACTGAAATACCTTCTGCAATCCAGTTTTAATTCAATTATGTTTTAAAAAGATAATGATTCAAAAGTCATTCTAAGTTCTGCTGTCTGCTGCAAATAATATTCTAAGTACAATTCTGTTATATATGTAGGTTCAGGATTCATCTTTTATGCAGTCCAGAATTGCAACTGTAGCATATAAGAGTTTGTATTCCTCTGCTTTGATCACAACCCAAACATTGACATCAGATTTTGCAGTTTCAGAGATAAAAATTAAACAAATCTTCAGTTCTGTATTTAAACACAAATTTAGATTTCTCTATTAACCATACTATGAACCAGAAATAAATTAAATAAACTGATACAGGTTGCTAGTTAGATTATTGCTGAAGTTGGAAACATAAATGATTTATGTAAAAATATGTAATGTTTTCAAGAAGCAAAGAATATATTTAAGCCACGGCTATAAAAAAATTCCAGGCTTGTCATAATTTCACAAAATGAACAGAGAGCTAAAAACCCTTTGCCACTTCAGGTCTTCAAAATACGGAGATAAATAAATAAATTAATTGTACTGTGAAGAAAGCTAGCTCTACCCGAGCCAAAACCAGCAAATTCAATCTAATGAGAAGAATAATCCAGACATTATAATGCTTTTTTCCAAAAACTTGGTAGTAATCTTATGATGACTGGAAGCATTTGATTTTCAGTGATCCACATAATCTTCTTAATTACTATTGCTTATTGGAAAATTAATTTCACAAATTCTTGGTATATTATTAATCACTGAAATTTTAAAAAAAAACCATAACAACAACAGCAAACACACATCCTTTAAAAAAAAAAAGTTATCTGCAAAATCCCAGTGAAATAGTGTTTTTTCTGGTTCTTTGGTTTTCATAGGTGGATAATCTTCTCAGATTTACCTGGTGAGCAAATGCAAAAACTACCTAATAGATGTAAATAAACACTTATTGCTGTAAAGAGTAAAATAATGCTGTTATTTAAGAAGTAGTCCAAATATTATTCTAAGAATAATTTATTTTTGTCGTTGTTGTTGTATAACATTAATATTCAATTTTAATCTTTTATTTAATGCGCGTGTGAGAAAAAAGGTGTGGTTTTCATAAAATCAGTTGAGGAAGACAACTGGGACCAAGGGCCATGAGAGAAAAAATTATATTTTTGAATCTCAATATGCCAAAGAAATTCATACTGAAAAAAAGCAGTGTGCTCAGGTGGCCAGGAAGGCCAATGGCACCCTGGCCTGTATCAGCAGCAGTGTGGCCAGCAGGACCAGGGCAGCGATGGCCCCACTGTCCTCATCACTGGTGAGGCCTCACCTCGAATCCCGTGTTCACTTCTGGGCCTCACTCCAAGAAGGACATCGAGCTGGTGGGGCATGTCCAGAGAAGGGCGACAGAGCTGGGGATGGGTCTGCAGCACAAATCCTCTGAAGAGTGCCTGAGGCAGCTGGGGTTGTTTAGCCAAAGGAGGATCAGAGGGCACCTTATCACTCTCCACAAGTACCTAGAGGGAGGTTGTAAAGAGGTGGGAGTCGGTCTCTTGTCCCAGGTAGGAAGAGGATGAGAGGAAATGGCCTCAGGTTGTGCCAGGGAAGGTTTAGATTGGATATCAGGGGAAAAAAATCATGGAGAGCATTGTAAATCATTGGAACAGACTGCCCAGAGGGTAGTGGTGGAGTCACTATTCAAAGAACCTGTGGATATGGCATTAAGGACATGGTTTAAAGGTGAGTATGGTAGGGCTGCAAGGTTGATGACTGGACAGTCTTTTCTGCCCTCAATGATTCCGTGATTCTGTGAACTAGATAAGGTGCACTACATTTTTGAAAACACCATGTTGAATCGGGGGGTTTTTTTCTTTAATTTCTGTAATGCAATTTCTTTTTCTTTAATTTTATTCATTTTGTAAATGTAAGCCATTTACAAAATATTTGGAAACTCAAAGAAAGCAAAGAGTTCATTTAGCCTTTGAGACTGGTGAATGAAGATTGAGTTTAAACCTCAAAAACATTAAAGAGTTTTGAACCCTGAAGAATGCCTACTAAAGGATAAACATAACATGCATCCAAGAATATATATTAAAAACATATTTTTCAATATCAAAATTTCATAGCTAATTATGTTTTTCCATAACATCTGTTCATGAGCTACTCACTCTGTATGACATGTCTGCACTATTACAACTGGCAGTCACAGTATTCACTATTGAAAGGAGACAGATTTATAAAGAAACAGTGTCTTTGGACTAGGGAGCTTCGGATATCACTTTGAAGTGCAAATTGCCATTATACAACCTTATTAAAAAATGTTGGTTAGTGCTGTCCAAGGCTCTGTGATTCCACAACAGTAAATCTCGTGCTTCTCACCGTAAAGCTGGATTACCCACTGCAGCTCCTGGAGGTGTTACCCTGCTAATAACTACACTAATTGCGACCTCAGAACGTGACACATCTAATCCCTGCCCAGTCCCAGCTGGGGTGAGTAAGTCATTTTCCGGTTGGGATAGTGGCAATAATTAATGCCAGAAGTACAGTGTGAAACCTGACAATTTGTCACCACAGAATTAGCAATTTTGTGGTGCTTTGCTTCTGTGAAATCACATCTTACTCCAGGAGCACTGAACTCAAGTGTGACTGACTGAACTTTATAACATGAGTCAGAACATCATGACCACGGTTAGAATCTGTCATTTTGATTATCTGCCACATTCCGCATATTTTGTCACAACATATTTATCTTTCACTGTCAACATGCTGCATTTGAAAACTTTGAATTATCCCCTGTTCATTACCCTACATCCACTAGTATGTGAAGGGAGTATAACACGTCATCACAATTGCCATAATAATCCTATGACTTCATATTATTTAAAGGAGAGGTTTGAGAATTTTGAAATTTCTGCTACTTTTCATGATATGTAAATGTTCTGACAAGATGACACATGAGAGGAAAAACACTTTCTTAAGCAAATATTCCTCATTTTCAACATCTTTAAATCTAAAAATTTTATCCCTATAATGCCACAAGTCAATTTTTTAAAAATAAATCACAAAAACCAGTAAATGAACGATGCTGTCAATTAAAGGAATTGGAGAGAAATATGTTGAGCTCTTTCATTGTGTTTTCCTAATTGTTAAATTTGTATTTAGTGAAATGTTATTTCTCACTAATGCTGCTTACTCTGTTTCTTTAAACATGACCTTTATTATCTTGATTAACTACACCATATTTTACAGTGAGAAGCTGTTACTGCCGGTTTGGGTTAGGCAGTTTTATAGTCTGTTGTTGTAGAAATTTCGACATTTATATCTCTACACAGAAGAGACATAACTTTAGGTTGAATCTAATATCTGTAAATCTTGACGTGAGTAATAAACTAAACCTGAGTAGGAGGCTAGTTTTATTATTCTTTAAATAGTATAATGATCAGTGTTATGCTCTAATTTAATCAACTAGAATAACCATCCTATAAATATTCATCATCATGAACATATATTCCTGGCTTTCTTTTAGTGAATTAAGGTGATTCACAGAAGGTGAGGAATTAAAAATTATTTTAATATGATTATTAGATGTTTCTATTCTTTCAGAAATTACCCGTTTGTCTTGAAAAAAATCACAGAAGCAGCTTACCTTGGAGCAGGTCAAACATACTTATTTATACTGAATGAAAATTGGTCATATTGTATTCCAGCTGGAAGACACAATAGACAGACAAGACAGGAAATTTAGCTCTAGACCATATTATGGCAATCTCCACTTTTGTGAGTACCTGAAGAATTAGTGTGGAAGTTTTTAAGATTATTAGAGGCTTCTGGCTGTACAGAAATTTTGGTTTCAATCAATATGTTTTGTAAGCGGTTACCTCTCAATTTATATTTATCTCTGTAATAAAATTAATTAAACCTTTAACCCATAATTTCAAAACAGGAGTTTTACTTTACCTTAGTTTTTTTTCCCCCAAGGATCAGATTATTCTTTATAGTGTGTTTTATTTTTAGAAATATAATCATTTAAAAAGCTGGGTTTTTTTCATTTTCCAGTATAATTTCTTGGATATGCAGAGGATTTTCTAAGAAGCTGTCAACTATTCATCAGAGACTCTCACCTTGTGTTTCAGCAAAACAAATTTCATTGGGTAAGAGAGACTGGCAGGTGCAACCTCATGCTAAGTGTAGAAGAAGACATTTCCTCTTGTTAAGCACACAGACCTCCTGTCTTGTCTTTAAACTCATAACCTATTGCTATGCTAATGAGGAGAGATTGGCTATTGACAAAGAAATATCAGTCTGGTTAAAATAAACACACAATGCTACAAATACACGGATACTAAATGAGGGGTGGGGGGGAAGAAGGGTTTCCTTTTTATTTACCAAAAAAACCCCACACAACAAACAAACAAACAAACAAACAGAAACAACCCCTCAATAATTAAAAATTAGCTTTCGAGATCTAAGGTGAAGAAGGACAAGTAAAAGAAGTTCTCCTTGAAAAGCTACGCTTGAATCCACAGCCTGAATATTGAAGTTGCACTTAACCACAACTAAGGGACAACTACAATTCTACGGTGCTTTTATTTGCTTGTTCTGCTTTCCAAAATTACTTCTCTGTGTAACTTACTCAGGATTTTTGGAGATTCTGCTCCTTTCATTACAACAGCTTTAAAGGAATCCCTTCAAACATTCTCAGTTCAAGAAACTAGACAAAAGAATCACCCAAATGTCAGTTGGTGATTGCTGTGTAATGCAATATTTAGATTTGTAGTATGATCTTTAAGAACATAGGATAACTTGGTGAGGAAAGGCTAGATAAACATGTAGGTCAGGATCTTCCAAGCAACTCAGATANNNTGTGGGGGGGGGGGGGGGGGGATTGGGGAGGGAGGTGTTGTTTTGGGGTGGTTTTTTAATTCTTGATCTTTTATGTGGTGACCTTAAATGAGTTGAACTTTTTTGGTAAGAAAATCTGAGTTGTTACTATTTGAAAATAAGCTTACTTAAATGTTCCAAGTTTTTGATATAAATCCTTATTTTTATTCTTTAACACTTTTCTATCATTTTTATTTTGTTTTGTTTTACTGGACTGCTTGTCTTTCCGTCTTTCCAGCTGTTTCTTGTTTCGTCCTTGCTGATAATTCATTCCTTAACCGTGTTGATCTTGTGTTGTTCAAATTCTTTGATGGTCTTTCATGATCTTCTCTGTAACACTGGATCATGCTAACCTCCAATACTTCTTTCCTTATTGATATGGTTTAGTTTCTTTTCACATTAAACTTCAGTATTGCCTCAGAATAAGTTTGTATTCTGATGAAGAAATGGAATCAAAAGTATCTGACAATACCTGACATATTAAAATAATTACAAAGTTGGTCTTTTTATCCATTGTGAGTGAATTAGTTATTTAAAAATATAATATCCTTTCTGAGTTTTACATGCCTGGCTGTGGGACAACTGGAAGTCTACCAGTGGGACACTTAAGAAAAAGTAAGTGCTACCAGATCATTTAAAGTTTTATGAGTACTTTAAACTCTGAAGTGGGGAACTCCTGTTTCATATCATCATTAAAAATATAAAACATTGTCTCATTAAGAGTGACAAGGATGATTATGGAATGTTCTCCTGGAAAAGAGTTGACGACTGAATAACATATCACCATAAAGTGACATCTTAGAAGTGCACATGAAAAAATTTACTGCACCTGGCTGGAATGGAGTTTACTTTCTTCACATCAGCCTATACGGTGGTGTGCTTTGTTTTTGTAATTAAAGCAGTGTTGGTAATGCATCTATGTTTTCATTATTTCTGAAGACTGTTTGCAAAACATCAAGGCATTTTATCTTTTCACTCTGCACTGCCCTCTCGAGTGGGTTTTGACTGGGATGGAGTGAATTTTCTTCATAGACTCTGGTACCATGCTATGTTTGGATTTGTGACCAAAACAGTGCTGGTAATACTTTGATGCCTTACTTATTGCTGAACAGTGTTTATAAAACATCGAGGCATTTTCTGCTTCTCTCAGCGCTCCACAAGTGAGTAGATTGAGGGTGAGCAAGAAGTTGGGATGAGGACACAGCCGTGACAGTTGGGGAAAGGGATATTCTGTACCACGTGGTCAGAAATAAAAGCTGGGGGAAGGAGTAAGTGGAAGGGGATGTTTGAAGTTATGGGGTTTGTCATCCCAAGTAATCATTATGCATGATGAAGCCCGACTTTCCTAATCAGGCTGAACCCCTGTCTGCCCACAGGAAATGGTGAATGAATTCCTTGTTTTGCTTTGCTTGCATGCACAGGTTTTGCTTTACCTATCAAACTATCTCAACACATGAGTTTTCTCACTTATACCCTTCTGATTTGCTCCTCCAACCCACTTGAGGGGGCTCAGTGGGCAGCTGTGAGGGCTGAGCTGCCTTCTGGGGTTAAGCTACACCACCACCCTTCCCCACAGAAAAAAGGCTGGGGGTGGGTAAGAGTCTGGGAGGGAACATAATCAGGACAACAGACCCAAACTGACTAAAGGAATATTTCATACCAACCACACAACACTAAAATCTCAGGGAGAGCAGGACAAAGAGGGAAATTTTGTAGTTAAGGATTTTCCTTCCAAACACCCATGACCATGGTAGAGAGCCTCCCTTCCAGGAAGGGCTAAACATGTGCCTGCTAATAAATGGTGAATAAATTCCTCTTTCTGCTTTGCTTCCATGAGCAACTTTTTCTTTCCTTGTTAAACTGTCAACGTCTTGGTCCACAGGTCTTTTCACCTTCCTTCTATTTTCCCCCTGTTCTATGGCTGAGAAGTAAACAGGTGTATGGATGCTGGCTGTTGGCTAGGTAGGACCACCACAAATATAGAGGATAAATAGGAGTGAATAAACTTTCTCTTCTGCAAATTCTTTACTTCCAGCTCTCACAGAGTAAAACACAATTAAACTGTATGCTGTATTCTTCAATTGTATTGTTTATTGCACATTTAAAGCTATGGGTACTTTATGTTCCTTTGTTGTTTTTTCCACATGTCATGAATAGTGGCTGCTACATTAAATCCCTCACTTTTATTGCACTTCTAAACTGTAAATGAATTTGAGTGTGAAATGAATGTAAGTGAACTAGGCTTATTTCAGTAGAAAACAAATTATTTTAATTTCTTTGGGGGAAAATGTAATACTGTCAAAAGAGAAAAATTTTTTCCAGTTATCTTTAATTTTTACATAATTAATTTATACTATTTTATCTTTTTGTGCTTTTTTCTTTCATTCTTATTTTTTCTGCTTCTTAATGTCTATATTCTGAGTATTGAAGAAATATCTACTTGGTTTTTATTATAGTTTTGTGACTAAGCAAGCTATTGAAATTCTTAGATATCTTTGTCCAGTTCAAAATTTCAAAAATTATTAATGTCTTTGAAGAGAACCTGGTGTGAGAAATTGGATTAGCTCTTGTAACCTGTCTGATGATATCTCAAGGGGGATTTAACAAAAACCCATTTACTCACATTCCTCCATATGGTAGGCCTCCCATATGCTCTGTATATACATTCCCTCCACCTCTCATACTTTCTTTTTCTTTATAGCTGTGGAGAAGGTTTAATATTCCTCTATTTTTAGAGAGGTTCGTAATTAGGATAGCTATCCCTTTGTCCATTTACTCCACTGCAAAAATTGCCACTCTTTTCATATGGTCTGCCACTCAAGTGCAAAGAGCTACAGTCATGAGAGAGACCACATTATGTGAAAATGGATTCTTTTTCTTGCTCAACAGTTTATTGATCTTCAAGGACAACCAATTTGTGCCAGCTGTCATCTCTTCCTGTTAAAATTATTAGTTTTCACCCTACCTTGGTAACTTCTTTTTGGGTTGTCAAAATTTGTCTGCCACCTCCTGTGACCATCTCAAATCTAATTTAGGTGAGGAGAAAGTCTGGAATCCCATAATCCGCTCTGCTTTAACATACAAAGAGTACAGAAGATGCTTAGTTTCCACTACAAAAAGAAATTATCTCCTGTGGAGAACATAGAGTTTCGAGTGAAAGCTGTCCCTGCTAGGATGAATTCAATAGGAGGTTGTTGATACAGTGATTCACTACCTTATGCAAGTTAAACTGTTATAAAGAGGACTAGAAGATGGCAAATGGGGTTGCTTACAGCCTAATTCATCAGCAGAGTCCCTTCTACTACCAAATAAGTCAATGTCAATCCTAATGGTACAGTCAATACAGGGAGAATTGCCTCATGCAACACTTAACGCTTTCTTTTTTTGTCAAATCAGCAATCTCAGCCTAATATTGGCTAGGCAGAAAGAGAGGGCATAGCACAATAATCACAAAAACATTTAAAAAGGCTGCCAGTGTCTCCATTTTACCTGAAATTAGACACCTCCTGATATCCATTTCAAAAAAAGCTCTAAGGTTTAAAGTTCTGGTTACAATGAATTCTTATCATGTTTAACTGTTTTGAGTGGTAAGCATTTTTGAACAATTGTTCACAAAGCAAGTCCCAGACTCTGTGAAAAGCAATTAGTTCTGGAAAGAAACCCTGCATCAAGAGAGTTAATATTGTTTTTCCTTAAGGGTTTTTACAATGGTAATGAGACCAGTAATTCATTTGTCTAAGAATAAAAAAGACTCATTTAATCAGAATGTCTTGACTGTAGTAGTCAAAAGAACTCCTAGGACTAGAAATTTGCTTTTCTAAGTCCTCTTCAGCATAGAAAAATCTATTTTATCCCTTTCTTCTTGTAAGGATATTTTAGGGTTCAGAGAACCCAAAATAAAACTTCAGGCTTCATTTTTGGCAAGAACAAGCCTCATCCTGCTTTGCCTTCCCTCGTGCAAATTAATGTAATGGGTTTGTCTCTGTATTGTTGTCAGAAACAAAGTGCATTGTTTCAAGCTTCAGTTATATGACAATCATTCATCCCTTAGATCACATTCAGAATAGTGACAGTTGCTTGTATCAAACCATTTGGGCAGAATTTTTTAAAAAATTATTTAATAACATCATGGAACTTTGTAAATTCAATTTGCCTCACCCAAGAAAATAACAACACTCACATAACTACATATTTTTGTGGTTTGGATTTGGATGGGACTATATTGTTCTTATTTGGACTCTTCTCTGGAGCCTAAAATATCATGGGAATAAAGGTTTAATCATATATTTTGAAGGTCAGATCAGCAGCCTGGACAGCTACTCAATGGAGCAGCATTCATTCTTAGATTATCTTCCTTCCTGTGCTACACACCGTGAACACAGATCCCATCCTGTAAATACACTTGTCTTTTAGAATTCTCCTCTAGTTAAGTTACTTCTGCTGCCTTTCTCCCCTACTTTGAGCTTTTTCGTGTCACTTTAATGTGTCCTTGTGCCTGTTGCATTGATTTCTAGTCTAAATCTCATCTTAGAATATGACATTTTTGTCCTATATTATTTCCTATGCTATTTTCCTATGCTAGACAACCTATAGATTTTTCCATTAAAGTATTACTCTTCCCCTTAGTTCTTCAGACGCTTGAAACTGACAGTGCCTTTTCTTCTCAAAAAATGGCAACTGTATTAAGCAGTAAATACAAAATATATATAGATATAAAATAAACCCAAACACAAACCCAAAGAAACAATGCCCCAAAACTTTACTAATAAATTAAATGAATTATACTTCAGTAGCACAAAATATGGAGAATGTGGAGGGAAACAGTTTACAGCTGAAATAAAGACGTTTCCAACCACTCAAGTCCTCAGCAGCTGCTTCACATTTTTTGTGTACTGCTGTGCTCAAGATGCTTGGTGATTCCTTAATCACGATGCTTGGTGATTCCTTAAGGATTCTTGAATACCACTGTGTTCCTGGCCTTGTTTGTTGCCAAGAGCCTTCTCCATCTTTTGGCAACTTCAGTTATTTTACCTACACCCAGTGTTCCCTAGCTCAGTAAATTATTTTCCTGACTGCTCCTAAGAACTCCCACATCTAATGGGTAAAAATCTTTCAGATTCACCACTAAGGAAAGAGAAGGAAGAAATCCTGCTCCGCATTGTCTCAGTGTAGGGATTAAAATAATTTCAAAAACCCTTTTACTGGAGACACATATAATTTCCTTTTCTTTTTTTCTCTCTTTTTCTTTCTTTCTTTCTTTCTTTCTTTCTTTCTTTCTTTCTTTTTCTTTCTTTCTGTCTTTCTTTTTTCTTTCTTTCTTTCTTTCTTCTTCCTTCCTTCCTTCCTTCCTTCCTTCCTTCCTTCCTTCCTTCCTTCCTTCCTTCCTTCCTTCCTTTTTCTTTCTGTTTCTTTCTTTTCTTTCTTGCTTGCCTGCCTGCTTGCCTGCCTTCCAGAAATTATAGCAACCAACATAGAATACTAGATGTTTAGTTTCCCTACCTCAGCATACCCTGACAAGTTCTTTGCTTCCTTTCTCCTTCTTACAGTGGTCTAGTCTAGCCCATCTCCAAAAGACAGTAAGCAAGTCTAGAGGAAACCTCTGTACATGTTGCCTCTCCTCAGCCAAGGTGAGGTGACTAATTATGTACTTAACTATATGACATGCTCTAGGTGAGAATAAAAAAGTATTCTTACATGAATAAGTAGAATATGAATTGCTTCCTCTCTCATCCCGTTTTTTAATTAATGATTCTTCCCTCTTCTTGCCTGCCTGGTTTGTCCTACAGAAATCTTCTAAAGACAACGATAGAACTTTTTAAATTATGTGTTACAATAATGACCTAATTAAATCCAACACATTAACTAATTGGGAGCTTTCTATAAACACCAAGTATTCCACAACAGATACTGAAGCTTGGAAAAAAGGTATTGAGCTTCAGCTAAACATGTCATTTTACAGGGACTTTTTATGATGTCAGGTTATACAATTTAGCACATTAGCTTCATTGCAACAAAGAGTTGAATGCAACCAGAAGCCTTGGAATAAGCATGGATATCTGTGCAAAAGAGGAAGGTTACAAATAAAAAAATGTATATGTACATAGAGATGTTACATATGTATTTTAGCCTCTGTGCTTGAACTTCAGATCCAGGGTGTGAACTCAGGGTAGAAAGTGACATTTATTTAAACAGATCTATTTTATTAATTCATATTTTCAAAAGCCAAGAGAAAGTCTCTCTTGTATCAAACTGATTTTTATTCACGCTAACTCCTTATCCCTCTGTTTTACTTTTGCTTTTTCCTTTCTTGTTATTTCCTAATATATAGGAGCCTTTTTTACTGCCAAGTGTAAAATCACCTCCTTGGATGTCCTTATGCTTCATTGTTGCATTCTATACTTCATAAATTACACATGTTTTAAAACTATGAATGAATTTAAAAAAAAAAAAAAAAGCTATCTAATATGCCAGAAACAAACCTGTTAATAAAGAAAAGCAGGACTTTTTTCTATAACATAGAAGTATTTGTTCTTTTCAAATCAGTGTTTCACATGAAAATCATACAATTTATATTACCTGCTCCTTTAAGTGTCCCTGCTTAAGTAAAATAGGTTATTAATGAAGCAATATAAGACTAGAAAGAGCTCCTAACTGCTCATTTTACACTTATAGTAAAAATTATAAGTACTGTTTCTGATTTTATATATCCAAATAAAGCGCAATTCAGTGACGGAAAATGTTTTAAAAAATAGCTAACCTTTCTGAAATCTTGATAAATATTAACTTAAAAATGTCTTGCAGCAGTTCCTGTTCTC
Source organism: Mohoua ochrocephala (assembly GCA_013398855.1). Classification (NCBI taxonomy): domain Eukaryota; kingdom Metazoa; phylum Chordata; class Aves; order Passeriformes; family Acanthizidae; genus Mohoua; species Mohoua ochrocephala. The sequence goes on from VZTA01020102.1 coordinate 29,075, forward strand.
TTTGGTGCCATAAAAGAATTTGACAGACTAAGGAAGGATTATCTATCTAATGCACTAGATAAATTTGGATCCAGAAACAAATTTTGTAAATGGATTAAATGCTTACTCCTAGAAGCATGGCTTACTGGGCTAAGTATCAGGACTGAAATCCCCCCAATCCTTAAACAACAGCTCTGAATCTTTCTCACCCTTGTTCTGCTTCCTTCAAAAGGATGGATAGTTCACAGTTATTTCAGGCTAGATTTTGGTAATCGCTCTCCAGCTGAGACCTTTGTTTGCACAGAATTCAAGGTTACTGACAATATGTGCTCTCTATGAGCCTTTCCTTGCCTTGCCTTGCCTTGCCTTGCCTTGCCTTGCCTTGCCTTGCCTTGCCTTTTGCCTTGCCTTTCCCTTTCCCTTTCCTATTCTGATATGATTTATTTTCCTTCATTTAAATGAGATCTTCAGGAGCTTAGTACAAGTTAAATAGCAGTATTAATACCAGTATGCCTAGCTCTAAACACTATGGGTGATGCCTTAGGTTTTAACTTCTATATTTTTCAAATCCTGCACTGGCTGGTGTGTGACTCTGAAGTTCCTTGTGGCCTGCGAGCTGCTGTTCTCTCCTGCTGGTCAGACATAACAAACCTCTGCAGGCTTCCACTCCAAGGACACCAGGCCCAAAATGTGTCAACTAAAAGCCTCTGAAGGGGGCAAACTTGGGGTAATTCCATCATGAAACTGAGGTTATAATTGGAGAATTAAGCCTGATATGCAAATGAACCAAACTTATAAAAGTGTGAAGAACTCATGACCCAGGGTCCATCTTGGGTGCAGCCTTTTGACTGCCCAGGATGTAACTTTGAAGGCCCTTCAAATAAATACCTCCTTTTATTCTCTCATTCTTGTCTAGTCTCTGTTTTTAGGTGGCCATCTCAAGGCATCCTGGAACAATCAGGGAATATCAGAGTTATAATACAGTCCTGCTGTTTGGTTTTTATAGTTGAGAAGTTCCAAACTGAAAGGATTTGGGGTAGCTATTGATCTTTGTGCAGTGAAATTCTTGTTGGGAACTTTGGATTTGTTAATCCTTTTAAATCTTAATAAATACTGGGAAGACATATTTCTTCAAAAGCAGAGAAGAGGGAGCCTCTAGAATGGCAGAAATTACTTTTAAATTAAAGATAAAAAAAAGTCTTTATCTGTTGCCCAGGAGATTAAAATAATATTGGGACTATTCAGTATTTCAGAAAAGAAAAAAGGAAACCAAAGGAATGGTTAGCGTATTTAATCTTCCAATCTTATTTAAAAATTAAGTCATGCTGAAGTAGGACTGAAAGTCAGAAAAGAAGGGGAATTGCAAAGGAAAAGTGGTGAGCATTAGCTGTTTTTCAAGGTTATTCAGTTTGGCAGTGCAAAAGTGTTAATTTGATATTTGTCTGTACAGAATTCTAAAATACCACCCTTGCAAAGTCAGGATTTTTTGGCTTATGTTTTTCTTCAAATCTTTAGTTGATGGCTCTACACATGAGAGGACAGAAGAGTATCATTCATAAAATGCAGTGTGGCAGAATAATTCCTGTAGACACTGTTAGTTGGTTTTGCCTACTGTTACAGACTAGGAGAACGAGCAGGCAAGCAAACCTTATAATTCTAAAATGAGAATATTTTTACCACCGGGCTCAGGTTATTTTGTATCTCATGACTTCTGCTACAAACTGTTGTCAATTCTTTCACAAGCAACCTTAAATCAAAGGCAGAGCAGGTGCCAGCAGCAGAGTTTTGAAAGAAATGATAGCACATGATAGACACCACTGACAGCGGGGACACTGTGGGTGATGCTAACAAAATCGCCCATTAGTACTGCAGGCTATTCAGAAACAGTACAAGGCTCTTGAACATGTCAGTGAAACTTGGGAATCACCAGTTATGAAATTTCTTAAAAGGGGTAAAACCAAACGCTGCAATATTTGAAAGACTAAATACAACTTTTGGGAGCAACAAATTATGGCTGGATGCAAGCAAGACAGCAACATTAAAAAAGAAACAAAAAAATGTCAATTAAATGAAGATTGGATGATAAATAGCATAAAATCAGTCATCTTTGTGATTCTACAAAGTTATGTTCACTTAGAAGTTATTCTTTTTGATGTCAAATTAATTTTCCTCCTGACAAATGTTTCATTCACTTACACATCAGGGAATTACAGATGACAAGAAACACAAGGAGTTATGTTTTTGAATTTCATCTGAAGTTAAAATGGATTTATGGCATGTAGCTGTCATTCTACATCTCGACAAAATTGATGGATAAGATGTATCACCATCATATCATGGGCTGTCCATATCATCCCAAGACCACCATTCTGTATTTTATGAGTCCATGTATTGGTCCCAGTCTTATTATTCTTGTTTAAGCAGTTTCAAAGAATCAGCTGGGAGTCTTGATAAAAGAATTACAACAGCAGCTGGTAGCTGCCAAGTGTATGCATTCCCTCCAAAGATATTTTCGATGGTACAAGATGCTTGAAAATTGTCTTAATCACAAATAGAAGGGTGCTGGCTTTCTCAGTAACAAACATTTTTCACTGATCTGCATTCTGCAATTGTTTCGGAGGACTCTCTGTGGTCAGCAGGGGAGCACCTTTAATGAGCATCAAAAGCAATTATCCACTGAAAATCAACACAAACAATCGTTTAAATTGCTGTTGCTTGAATGAGACTGACAGAGTCAGATAAACTTCCCTCTTTAAAATACTAAAAATACTCTTTATATTGATTAGCATGTACTGTAGATACTAGTTTTTAATGGGCTTTTAAGGCAAAAAAATTAATCTATCTTTGACCTGAAAAGTACAACACCTCCCTCCCTCCCTTCCAAAAAAAAAAAAAAACCAAACCCCAAAACAGAGCTGGAAACAAAAAGTAGAAGGATATTTGGGATAGGCTCATTCCCTATTCTCAAAATAGAGCGAGATTTTGTAGTGGCAATAGTTTCCTAGGCATTAGAGGGGAGAAAAAAACAGTGAAAATGAGGCTGAGGTCTGTTCATGGTAATAACATTTGTTAACACAACAGTGTTCAGGATATAAACTGTGAGAACCAGAGACTTGCAGATAAATTCAGATAGGCAGAAATCTGTGGAGTAATCCCCTTGTCAAACCAAGGTCAACTTCAAAGTCAGACATGACTTTAAATTTAGATCAGATTCCTCCATGCCTTTTTGAATCCTGCTTTGAGTACCTCTAAACATGGGCATTCCACAGTCACTTTGAGTATCCCCATGGCTTGAGAAAAAACTTGTAATTTACAGAAAGAATTTGTAATACTTAATGAAAACTCCCCTTATTTCCTCCTCCTTTATTACTGATAATGCCATTTTTTTGATACCTTAGTAAAGGAATTGCATTTATTTTGTCTCTACAGTTCCAGATACCTACATACTTATAGATCATAGGAAAGTCCAGTGCATTCATTCAATGGAGCACAATGACCATAATTCTGAATTGCTCTTTTGAGAATAGTCTTCTTCTTGCTTTCTGCTCTCTTTACTGTGTAGGACAAGAATGAGAAAGAGGAAGACAACATAATCAAACCCTACAAAACATCATATGATAAGAAATTATGATTATATATTACACTGTCAAGTTCTTATTGATCCACTTAAAGGCACATTGACCTTTAATATTAATGTCCTTAGCTACAAATGTCATTGGAAAAGACTATAATACTTAATCTTCAGTGACATAAAATGTGCATGCCTGCTATGAACAGAACCACAGGCAGTAGTGAAGAAATGTAACCTTAATTACATCATCTACTTGTCAGGAAGCTCTCAGCGTTTGCTATTAAGAAAAATGGAGATTAAGGGTATTACCAGGCCAAAAGGATACTATTCTTCATGGAAAGATATTACTGTGAAATAAAAAATAATTAGATTTTTGCTGCAAACAGGAAAGGTGGTTGAATTTTACATGTTTATTTCAAAAGATTAATATCAGGATGCTCTTGATATATAATGAGAAGTAACAGCATGATAGCTTACAACAGTAAACAGAAAAGAGTTTATTGATTATTTTATCTGCCTGTAATTTATTTTCTTATAGGATATAAAATATAGCTTAGAAGGCATAACCTTTATTCAGAGGAGATGCTGAACAGAAACACCATTATCTGTGCACAAACTGACTCCAAAACCACATTTTTCCAAGCGTTAGGAGCTCTTAAGAAGTGGAGATTTTCGGACTGTGCTGGGTGCAGGTGCCCAGATGCTGGCAGCAGGGTGCTGCAGGGGTGGCCTCCATAGGAAGGAGCCACAATTTCCCTATGCCTGACACAGCTGGTTCCAACAGACCCAGCACAGGGCACAGCTAAGCCCAGCAGCCTCCATGGCAGCACCTCTGGGAAAAAATATTCAAGAACCATCAGAAAATTCTGGAGAGAGTGCAGGGGGTGTGCAGGAAGAACACTCTCCTCTTCCCCTTGGGCCACACTATGACCTCCAAAATATTCATTAGGCCCTGGCCTTGATGAACAGCACCTGGGCTAAGCTGCTCTTGAGATTATCAGAGACACTGTCTGTTCCCAGGAACTTGTGCTGTCCAACGAGCCCCCTTTAAACTGTTGGTCAGTTCCAGGACTAAGCTTGGCAAGGGGGTCCATTCTGAACTTTGTGACTCAAAGGAGATTCTCTCCCTTATTCTCTTTCATCCTTAAGCTTTCCTACCCTTACCCTTTTTCCACACCCAGCTTCTGCATAGATCCCATTACACTGATTTTAAGTTTAGATTGATTGATTTTAGATTTTAGTCTGGTTTTTCTCTCTGGGCCTTAAACATGTAGTAAGTCATAGAGTAAACCTTGCCAATGAACTTTGTCGTGCTTTCACTTTAATATTAAACTACTTTTGCCAATATCTTTACTCGTGATTCTTTGAGTGACTTAAAACACTCATTCGCAACAGGGGGAGAAAAAAAGCTACAAGAGAGAAAAAAAAATGTGAGAGAAGGTGAGAGAAGGAGGAGAAGGAGAGGCATCCACTGAAGCAGGTGAAAAGTGTCAGGAGAAAGGAGCAGGAGAGAGAAATTGCTGTGTACTGACTACAGCCCACCTGACTCCAGACTACCTGGTTGTGGGAGAGGTAGAGGAGTCTGGAGGGAAGCTGAGCTTGGGACAGTGGGAAGGTCAGATATTGTTTTAATGTTCTTTTCTTTTGTCTCTACTGGAATCAATTTTAATTGGTAATAAATTAATTTTCCCCAAATCAAGTATGTTTTGTCCATGACAGCATTTAGTAAGTAATCTCTTTCCAGTTCTCTTCCCTTGTCCCACAGAGGAGTGGCAGTGAGCAGGCAGCTGGTTGGGAATTTGGCCCTTAGTCAAGGTTAACCCACCACGCTGGCCAAGATGGGGAAATTAGGTTTCCCTTGCCTAAAATTTCTTCTCTATTTTATATCAAAGAGCAATTTTTTTTTAAGCCTGCACATGGAATACTGAGCAAGTTAATTGGTGCTTCTAAACCAAAAGTAAAACCCAAAAGAGGTTACAGCTCATTAAGTTGTAGTGGTATTCAATGGATGCATGAATTTACTGAAAGAGCTCAGACTAAGAAACTGTTTGGATTACCAGTGCTGATTTGGTTTGGTTTTGGTTCTGGTTTTTTAAATTGCATGTAACTTTATTTTTCTTATTTGTCCTCTTCATATCAATGTGTATATATATGTATTAATATAGTCTGAGGTGTCAGTAGGAAGTTAAGAATATTTCCATTGACCAACATCTTGTTTCATATTGCTGAAAGACTTAGAAAGTACTCAGTTAACAGTACAAGGCAGTCATTCCCAGTGATCCTTGGGGATCCCTTCCAACTCAGCATATTCTGTGATTCTGTGATTATGATAAAATTAGAAATAAAACAAAACAAAATAAAATAAAATAATAAAATAAAATGTAAAACTGTTGAACACTACTAGGTCAAGGTAAGGAAGCAATTAGATTAAATGACAATGGCAGTTGAAATGATAAACAGGTTACAATCAGGTGAAACTTTAGGGTACTGAAACTCACTTTGTCTGAAAGCTGGCATGTATGACTTGTAGGGTATCAAAAAGATAGGCAACCTGCTCAAGTTCAGTGGTGTGCAAATGTGGCACTCACGACCTGCATATGTTTCAAATGACAGCACTGATCATGTGTTTCATTTTTTGAAAATTATATTCAATGGATACAGAGAAGCTAGCAGCAGAAACATTTACCCACTTATTTTTCATCCACTCTTCTGAACTATTATGTTGTTATGACAGATAGATCTTAGAATGGATTACATGGAGGCATCAAGTTTAAAGTAGCAAATATCATTTTCTCAAAGCAGTATCATAAGTCATAGTCCATTATATGATACAGTACAGAATGGAGCTGAACCTAGCGAGGGAAAGCTACACAATCTAATTAACGTTATTCCAAATGTTTCTGTCATTTTCAATAAAGAAAACCATAGAGACTTATAAAACTCATTCATGATTTAATGACACAAGAAAATCAAAAACGGAGCTAATACAAATTCCTGTAGTGCTTTCATTCAGCTTTGTTGAAGCCCCAAAGCTCTGATAAACAATTTTTCAAATAAAACAATCAGAATGAAAATTATATTCGTAAATATGTACAAGAACACAGTTACATTTGCTATACTGCTAATGTCAGTTATGCAAAAATTAGAATTGCTGTCAGCTTGTAACAGACAAATGAGGTTGTTAGGAAGACCTATTAGACTATAAGAGAATTGTTAGAGATGATTATCCACTTGTTAAAGATGCTGTGGAAGTTTGAAGTATTTTCAAGGATAATTTCTTGCTTTCCCTAAAAAGGGGTTTTCTCCTTTGTTTTTGTAGTCACTAAACCTAATCATTTCCATTTTAGGAATGGAAACTAGTTAAACCCTAGAGCCAGTGCTATACTTAAGGCACACAATCAGTGACATTATCATTAGAGGAGCAGATGCTCAGCCTTCCCACTGAGTTCAGTGATTCTGAAAATCCCTTCTGTTTCTGAAAAGCCATTCTCTTTGTCGCAGTAGATAGAGTAGGCACTGAGCTTTAGATGAGCTTTGAAAATGTTGGGCTAAAGTGTAACTCTTTCCCTGTCAGAGGCTATAATCTTTCACATGGTATCAATGATTCCTTCCCTTTCTGCGTAACATTAGACTTTTAGAGATCAAACCATATCTGAGCTTACTAAACAACCAGAAGTGAAAAACTGTGTTTCAGTCATGGTGTCTAACCTGGAATTCATTTGTATGGGGATATATCGATGAAGCATGGGAGTAGGGGTAGCAGATTCCCTTGTGTTCACTCCATTGTTTCTCATTGAGGGCTAAGACACGCCCTAGCTATAAAAACAGGACCAAAAAAAAAAATAAATTAGACATAGGTTTAAATTTGTATTATTCATTCTGTGCATATTTTTTGCCTTTATTCAATGAATGCAAGCTTCTGAATCTGGTATGGAAAAGTAAATTGATGTACTATAATTACCACTGCTCTGTGACCAGGTAAAGAATATTGGGAATGAGATATGGTATTATTTTTCCTCAATAATCCTAATATCACAGTCTGTGATGTTGCCAGTTTCAGTACGAAAATTCTCCAATGACTTGCCATCGCGGTTAAGGAATAAATTCCTACTTCCTTTTCAAAGCAAAGAGGAAACAGGAAAGGACTAAACTTCTCTGAAGATGAGTGCCTCCTATTCTTGATTGAAAATCTTTCCTAGCTTTCATTTTAGTGATCCCTTTTCACTCCACACAACTTTTGGCGTAACCGATTCCAGCTGCCATTTTTCACAGTGACTGTTAGGAAAGAGAAACACGCAGTCCCAGAAAGCACACTGTGGTGACACGCGTGACCCACCTGGCAGCAGCCTAGGAAAGGTTAATGAAAACTTTAATTATTAATCCTTGATATGACAAAGACAATTAGAAACAAGTGCTGCAACAGACTATCAGGAGGAGCTGTTGAGATTTTAAACTATGATGAAAAGGTACTATGGGATGAAAATAATCTGCTAAGTAAAGGAAGAAAATCCACAGAATTCATGGGAGATAAGAGGCATAAATATACTCCTGACACTTATCTTGACCTCTCTGACAAGACACCTGAAGAAGAGTAAAGGCTTTGTTTTTAACTTCAAGAGATGTAGAAAGGAGCTGAGGATAAAGACTCTGAAACTGACAGATAGCTATCTTGCATTTGTGAAAATCCTAACTAATTCTGTTATCTGAAAGAGAAAGGTCTCTTCCTTACACAGATAGAAAGATCACATATATATTGGAAAGATGTTATACCAGACATGAGATGGCTGTAGCTCACTGCCACATAAAAGTTGAGAACAGATCAAACACTAAAACTCCAATTGAAATTGCCGGCAAATGCACATACACATTCAAAAAGAATAAGGTACTGACAAATATTTACTAGCTTGCAATTAGACATTTTGTCCAAAAATGTTGTTCAGACAAACAAGAGTGAGCATTTATTGTTGACTGATAGGATACTATTTTACCTGCAATCATTAAAAAAAAAAATGACGTGGATAAATATAATTGCTGCCTTTAAATATTGTTTAGTGGGCATATGTAAGAATTTAAAACAGTTAAAGTCAAGACTGAAACCTAGTGTCCTACACTGACTCTTATTTAGTTTGAAAGTGCCACTTTGGCATCTGGTCTCCATTTCTAATGTACAGCAACTTTTACGTTAACAGGTAAAACATTTTCCAGAACTCCGATTTGAAGCATTTTGCAAATATTTAATAAGAATATATTGTAAATGTGTATCTGAATGCTGGAATCTTAAAATGAATAGATACAATCGGCAAAGCTCTTAAACTGACTTTTGTAACCATAAGTTACTGGAAAATTTCTAGATAAATTCTCTGGATTGCCTGATACTTCTCTGAGTATTTTAAATTAAATTAAAATTCAAAGGAAATGTTTTAAGATACACAATCCTGGAACAGCAGACAGTGTTTTTCAACATGAAACATTGAAGTGTTCTAAATGAATCTTTAGCAGCAGGATGCATGAAAATATACTTCTACTCATACAATCTTATGCCCAGACACAATTATCCATAAATTAGATAACCACTAAGTATTGTGTCCCTCTGGAAGCACGCCAATAGAAAAGTTTATTTGCATTCCTATTCTGACCCTCAATGTGCTTGCAACTTCTAATTTCCTACTTTTATCCTGAAAATTAATGATAAATACAACACTGAGCAAGGACTTTTGACCTGTTGCTTAATCTGGTAACTTTTCTGTATCAGGAAGGGAAAGGGAGGGTTTGAGTTTGTTTTTTCCTGCAAAAAGCTACAATGGACCTGATATATGTTTCCATTTTGATGACTGATCATTGCTAGTTATTCTCAGAATCTGGCCTTTCCTATCACCTGGACAAATCACTTTGTAGTGATGTCACACACCTGTAAGGATTAAAAAGATCCAGGTAGTTCAAATATACTTAAGTGTATAGTATATAAAATGTCTTTCTTTTTTAACTTAATGGGACTTATGAATACTTTTTGGTTGATCTTTCATGGTAGATACTTAACATTAGTTCTGTTGTTTTTTAGGAACAAAAGTTAATCCAACTAGTCCATGACCTCAGAAATCTTTCTAATGAATGTTAACAGGCTTTCTCAGGCTTCAGCCTGCTGGCATCTCACCTGTCCTACAGGAGCTCCAAGGGAATTCCTGAAGGTTTGACAGGTTAAGCCAATTCTCAGAGCGACCTGGGGAAAATTTTCTTAAGTTAGACTGCTTCAAAAATTTTTAATCTAAACTTAAATTCATATACACTTATTAATAGTGTCATTGTCTGATACTCCGACACAGAAAGATGACTTGAGTCAAAAAATCTTACAGACATTGACTCTCACTGTTGGTTTTCAGTCCCTGCCAATAATCAGAAAACTTTGCTTGGCTCTTCTTTTAAGATATTAATAAATAATATTTTCACTGTGTTTTCTCTGATTTGTATGTTGCGCTTCATGCTGAGTCTCAGATTTTCCTATCATTGGGCCTAAATACTTTTCTAAGTTTGTGTACTCTAAGAGATTATTCTAGAATCAGTATGTTTATTATACTTATTCTTGCTTTTTCTAGTTTTTATGATCTATTTGTTTAACATTTTACAACCAGAGGAAAACAAGCACAAACATACTATTTTTAGAAGCTGTTTGTTGATGTTATTGGAAATAGAATTATGGTTTCATGTGAAAAACATTAAAGAGTAATCTTGCAAACTTTTAAATATCTTTAATTCAGATTGAAATAATTGCAAACAACAGTCTAGAAAAAACTTCATATTTTGCCAAACCATAGTCATAGAAGTAATAAAATTGAAATCAAATGAGATACGTTGAATAATTTTTCATTTGACTTTGGTCAGGCCACTTGAGAAATTTACAAGTTTACCTTTGAAGCAATTACCTGATAATTCACGTAGCACATTTCTTTTCTCTTCTTTGTTCCTGATTCTTCTATCTTTTGAAACATCTTTAATTAAAGCAAGTTAGCCACTGGGATCTTTATCTAAAATCACTTCTACTTATCTTATTTTGTTCAGAGATGTCACACAATTTAAGATTGGACTCAATAAATACAGCCTTGAGGCAGTAGCAGCTGTGCTTCTTTTTCACCTGTGCCTACTTTTTGTAAAAATATCTGATTGTGTCTTTAATGTACCAAAAGCTTAGTGAATCTAGGTTAAGTCCCAAGAGTCTGACAAGTATCAAGCTGCTTGCTGAATTTTACAATTGGTTGACTCAATGAGAATACAGTTATCAAAATGGAGAAAAGTGCATTTATGAACATGTGTTGCTTCAAATTATCCTAAAAGGAAGGCTAAAATTCTTTCTCACACTCCTCCTCTCTTTCTCCTCATCCTGACAAACTGGTACCTAAACATAATTATTAATGCCATCAACCACTTAGCATGTACTTACTTTAAATTACAGTTCTAAAAGACCGAAAAAACAGAACCTTGGAGTTCAATTCTTGGTGCCTCTGAGGATGTATCATCGGACATCATAAATGTGCCTTTTTCTGATGTTAACATTTCCACAAACAAACTGGTGAAAATAATGAATCCCACTAGCTCTGGTTCATCATAGATCTCTTGGCAAGGCTGAGGCATATCAGTGTATCCTAAACTTCTGTTGTTACCAGAGCTAGTGGAATTAACTGCTAACAGCCACGCAAAAGAAGACTTTAATGCATTTCACTTGCATGAGAACAATGAACAATTTCACTGTGCTAAACAAAGAAGGCCTTTGATGCCAAATGCTAATTTCTGTGATTTTATGCCTTACAAGATTTTATGCCTTACTTACATCATGGTATCTGCTCCTTTCATAAATGCATGTGCGTGTGGACGATATGTGAGACTCACCATGAGTCAGTTCAAGTTTGCTTCCCTTTGTGCAACAGATCACTTTGCTACCCCTTACACTCTGACCTGTGTGTAATACACCATTTTCTGGCCAAACACATTTCACTCAGCAAGCCACTGTCCTTGAAAAGTCAAGTAGTCACTTGTTTCTTTCTCCTTCACAGTAAATAAAGAATTTTGAAAATAACGTAGGGTGGTTCTCAAGGAAAAGGCACTTAATTTGAGATGGAGCATTCTAAAATTATTTTGAAGCAAACTTGCTTTTTCCAAAAGAAAAATTAATTATAGCATAAAATCTATCTTTAGCAGAAGGTGAAGTGCTAAAGTAGAAAGAAATCTTGACTCTCTGCCAAAGACAGGTAAAGCAATCTTTCTAAATACCCATTTCATAAGGATTTTACAATTCTCAAGACTCTTAATAGTGCAAGAGGTGAAAATAATGTGAAATTTCATGATGCAATAATTCAAAGTATATTTCAGTTTTATTTTCTATTCTATCTCCTTCATCACTAATGATCTTGAATTTAAGGACCAATACTTGTTAAACTTTACTATTCTGGAATTAAACATTAATTACTGTGATTTATTTTTTTCAAAATATGGTGGGGTAGGGGTTTCCCAGGTGCTCACAACAACAAATCAGAACCAAACAAGCAAGTCACAGAAACAAAACACATGAGAGAACTGAAAATAAATAAATACAGCACTGATGATAACATTTCCCAATGTAAAAATTATTTATTATTTATAAAGAAACGGAGAATTAAAGCTAAAGAAGAATCAGGCATGCAGTTCTATTTTTTGTCATCATACATCAAGAACTTATACATAAAAATATGTCAGAGCAGACACACACAGATAGTACACTTAAAATATCAATAAAACTGTGCATATATATAAAAATGTGATTTTTTTAACCTCTTCAAACGAAATATATTTCTCAGAAACTTTAATAGGAAGCTGAAACTGTTTGTCATGCAAAGAAAAATCTTGAACACCTATTATTCCTGCCTCCCCTGTCTGCACATTTTCCAGTTACTTTATTAGGAGCTGTGTTACCATGTGATGTCCCTGCCCCGAGAGTATGGCTTAATAACAAACATGCAGTACATAAAAATTTTTGCATGAAAACTTTAATTTTGAATCCTGAAATAGCCTTTTCAGCTGTGTGGTGGGTAATTTAGTGATTTTAATGGGACACTAATAGCATCTAATGACGCTACTTGCACATCCATAGTTAACTGGGAATAAAAAAGTTAAGTCCAACAGGGGGAAAGTTGTAAGCAGCAATCAGAAATGTTCTGGTGCCAGGACCTGTAAAAAATTTGCCTTTTTTCCTCAGAAGAACTGACACGATGGTAAGAACCCTGGCAAAATAGAGTCCTTTTCACCCCACATCTCACTCTCACAGTCTGTTCCACTCTTTGTAACCTCATTGAATGCAAATCTATTCTCAGTGACAGGAAGTCCCCTTTACTCTGTTTTTTCTCTTTCCGTCTTATGATCTTACACTTGTGAACCTTTCTTAAAGTACCAGGGCCATTGTGCACACAGTTCAAACAAAGGTAATGGATTTGACATTTTAAGATTATCAGAGTGGACTTGTAAGGATAATGAAGGCTTACCTTATCTACAGTGATGAGACCAAGGTCAGTGGAAATTGCTCCGTGGTTAACATTCATGAAACATGGACTTTGGACCTTTTTTTCAAGTTATCCAATCCATTATAGTTGGCTGTAATACTGACAGACTTTTTGGTGTTTCCTGGTTTTTTCTTTCTACTTTAAAAATTTTGTTTTGTTTTGTTGGTTTGGTTTTGGTTTTGGTTTTTGGTGGTTTTGTTTTCCTTTAATAGTGTCCTTCTTAGTGGTGTGTCAGATTGATTTTCACTACCACATTAGGGAGGGAAGAAAGGGTATGAAGTGTGCCAGGGCAGAAGTTGATGGTGGAGAGAGAACTGACAGGCTCAATATTTTATAGTTTGTTAAAAGTAGATCTCAGACTTTGAAAAAGTGTAATTCATTTTACTGGACATATAACAAAGTCTGCATTTCCTGGGTTTTTTTCCCTGCCCAAAATGATGAATTGGTGGCTATTTAGCATATAAACATGTTTACTCTTGTTCAGTAGGCTGAACATGGTAAATTGAACTTTGATGATTGCTACTTTACATGGAGTGGCACCTCTCTACAGCTCTGATTTCTCAAGAAAATTTTTTATTCAGCAAGGAAGAAAGAACAATTACTGGATGGTAATTTACAAACAATTTTTCTGTGACCACAGAAAGGGCGTTTTAAGATGTTATAAACAACCATCTTGAGCATTTTCCAAGTGTACCTGGAGCAGTCAGTTTTGAGTACCTGCCTTTTCTTCCAAAGAACAAAAGAGAAAACAAAAAAGTAGATGAGACAGATGGAAGAACTGGGAGGTATTATCAAACCATACCATTAAAAAAAATGCCCAAAACCCTACTTAAATTTCTTGGTGAATATTAGGCTTGATTGAATGGCAAGCATTAAGGGTACCCTCAGCATGAGAACTCCAAAGTCAGCTTTATTCTTACAGTAACTTTGCAGTTGTCAGTTTCTTACTGACCTTTCTTATGTATTCCTGACTAGAAATCAAATTATCTGGTGATGAAAGGAGATAAGGTTGGCCAAACAGCACCTGCTTTTCATAAACCTATGGCTGGGCCAGATCCCCTGGTTAACAGGGGACACAAGCCACCAGAAGAGCTGGCATCTTCCAATCCACGCTTCATTTCAATACTGGAGAAAGCATTAAGGGATTAAATGAAAAACTGTCTTTCAATGTACTTTTTTTCCAGTCCATTACATGGGACTCTAAGTTTACTTCACTAAGATACCTTGCTGTAGCAGGTTGAGGTTGGTTATGCACCAAGCACCAACAAACTATTCACTTACTTGCCTCTGCTATGGGTAAGCAGAGAAGGGGAAATTAAAATTTCACTTTTTGTGATGTGAAAATAAGGATTATTGAGGAAAAATGGAAGAACTTCAAGGCAAAACAGGCTCAGACTTAACACTATAAAGAGGATTTATTACTAACAGAAGTAAAAGGAAAAAGAATAATGGGGAATTAAAGCAACCTTCCAGAACAAACCCTTATTTCCAGTACTTCCCTTCTTCCAACCCACCAGTCTGCACAAGGGAAACAAAATATGAGGTTTGGTCAGTGTATTCATTTCTTAAGAGTCTTTCTTTACGTTTAAGGAAAAGAGTTCCTTCTGGTGTGCCGTGGGACTCTCCCCACAGAAGACAGTTCTCAATGAACTTCTCCAGTGGGGTTCTGAACTTTCACAGGCAACAGCCCCACCCAAATCTGTTGCATTGGAAGAAAAAATATCTCTCCCATGAATTTTTGCAGTTTTCCCACACTGCCATTCATGGGGTTTTAATCTTTTAAGGACGAGTTCTCCCAGCCTGAAACCAAAAAATTCTCTTATTCAACTTTTAGGAGCCTCTCACAACATCTGTAAACTCTGGCACTTTGTCTTGGGGCGACTTCTCAAACTGGAACACCTTTTCACGGGCTGCATGTGAATTTCCTATATCCCCCCATACACGTTAATGAATTATAGAGAAAACAGTTTGTGTGTTACAGTCTTTGCCATGGCTTGCATGAAGAATTTCAGCTCTGGCACTGAGAAAGCACCTCCTCTCCTTCCCTTCCTCATTGACCTCGGTGTCGCCGCCATGTTGGCTTCCTCACATGATCTCACTCTCTTTCCTCTCTAACGTGGAAGGAAGTTAGTATCTGTAAAGTTATAGCTGAGAAAATGATGTTATCTGGGTCTTGCATCGGGAAAATACTTGCCATGGTCTTCGTTTGCTGGTTGTGGGGTGTTTTCTCCCTGCGGCGTGACCTGGGCTGGCTGTGGTGAAGGCCTGTGAGCTCCGCACTGGCCATGGTGGCTTCAGATGGCTCTCAGCCACCTGCTTTGGCTCGGGAGGGGGTTTTCAGTTTCGCGGCTACATGGCGGCTTTGGGTGGTTTTTTTTTCTCTGTGGCTCTGTCCCCACCAGCTCTGCTGGGCCGTGCTGCTGCTGCCACCGGGGAAGGGCCCAGCCCGCTCTGGGACGGAGCTCAGAGGTCTCCAGAAGTCACACTGCGGTGATCTCAGCTGCACGGCAGCTCAGAGTTGTTTTTCCGCTACCTGCGGCTCCTGGGCTTGTTTTTCCAGTGACCTGGGCCTCTGCGCCAGGGGAGGGCCGGGCTCAGGCCCACTCCAGGAACAGAGCCCAGGGCCCTCCCCCTCCCCACAGGGAAGCAGAAAGTAAAAGAACCAAAACTCCTGTGCTTGAG
This sequence comes from Mohoua ochrocephala, assembly GCA_013398855.1. NCBI lineage: Eukaryota > Metazoa > Chordata > Aves > Passeriformes > Acanthizidae > Mohoua > Mohoua ochrocephala. Next base: position 44,828 of record VZTA01020102.1, read on the forward strand.
TATCTCTAACTATGCACATCACAGAGGCATTACCAGCTTTCTCATTGGTTTAACAACCTGTCCATTAAACCAAGTTTTAAACCCATAACACTTGCCCAGTTCTTTATTATACAGGATAGTTAATAAGTGCCATTTCCACACAGAATAAATGATGAGCAGAATCATGTCATAGATAGAAACTGCAAGATCTCAAATATGGATGTTGAATTACTTTTCTCATAATAGAATATCTCTATTATGAGAAATCCATAGTATCTGCTGTGGTAGTGAACATTGTGGAAAAGCGTATTGGAAAACTGAACAGATCAATCCAAAGGGCTGGATTTTATCCCCTTTTTACTTAACAGACTTCCACCTGTTGTTGCAGAGTCTTGCTGAAATCTGAAAAAAAAAAATAAACAAAAACTTTTTTGGTCAAATATAGTATAGACTGAGAAGACAAAAAAAGGATAAAAGTCAACTTAATATCTTGCTTTCATCTCTGACACTGCTGATAAAAAAAGAACTTCCATTAAGGGCAGCCTTTAGGGACAACTTTCGAGTATATAACCTGCATACAAAACACTTATGATCATGCATATTTATCTCTGCTAATGAGAAAGTAAGTGTTCTATTAAATTACATTCATTTAAAATGTCTGAGTCTCATAGATTGCATATCTTAAAGTCATAATTAGGATTTGTGATTAGCTGAGACATTTCAGAAGAGGTACTTGAGGAATCAGTAAAATAGAAAAGATATATATCAAGATTCATTGAATAAAACACCTTGTTTGTATCACAACCCTTCCACATATAGCAGTAGGGATGGAACAGAAATAGCGAGAATGAGATGAATTTATAGCATTATTCCAAAAGTCTCAAAAACTGGAGCTTTAAAAGAATAGCTCTCTGTCTCTTTCTATGGAAATCGCATATTTCAAGTATAAAAGGAGAATAGATCATCTTCCAAGAAAGTGAGAATGGCCTATGAGGCCTGACAGCGTTCTCTTGATATTTTAATACATCATATATCTTGGCATAAAGGTCCATGCTTTAAAGTGGAATTACTGAATTGGTAAGTGTTAAATACAAAACAATAAAGACAATATTTTTTTTTGCTCATTCTAAAGTATATCAGGATAAATACATTCTATCCTGCATTAAAAGAAGTCAAACTGGACTGTGTTGAACAGGAACAGGCAATCAAACATGGTGGAAGTCTTTTTAGGAACAGAGGGAATGGATATTATACACTTTCTTAGCAAAAAATTAAGTTTTAGAATACAAGCACTTTAATTGCACTCCCATATCCCCAGTTTGTCGTTTTGTTATTATTATGATTATATTAATCACCATTATTACCAGCACCAAAATATAGTATTTTTTATGTACAATATTACTAAGATATGAAAAGATTATTTCCTACATGCAAGCACTGAACCAACTGAATATACATGCTTGATTTTGAAAATAAATAAAAAATATGGATAAATATTAACAGCAGAAGAATCTAGCAGAAATTTTGCTGTGCTTTCACTTTTTCTTTCTCATTTGAGGAGATTTGCATTTCAAAAAATTTTAGGAATCTAGTTGTCCTTTTATACTTTATACTTGCCCTATTTAATTATTTAATTAAAGCCACTTAGATAAAATTTAATCAGGATTTTTAGCAGATAATTGAGATGAAAAAATGTAAACAAATTCACTTTCAGAGAAAGTGATAAGTTGTGATCATTTCTGTGGTGTTTTGTTTGACTAAAAGTGAAACATCACAAAAGAATTTGGAAAAAGGGGAAAAAAGATCTTGAAGATACTGAAGATGCTTCCAATCCTTCATCTTCATTAATTTACACTGATGAGTTATGTAATGTGATTTCTTAATGTACAGTTACTTAATCAGTGTTGATAGAAATAGATACTGTAAGGATATTGCTCAGTTCTCACAAAGCAATCTATTTAATTTCTGGTTGTGTATTAACAGTGGGAAGTGTTACATTTTTTCTAAGTGAACTTGAGAGATTCTATAATAGATAACAGGTGAGGGGATTTAATACCTAAAAAAGTCAACTTCTTTGAAACATGTATAGAAAAAAAAAATCTACTAAAGTTTCTATGGAAGGAAACACTTTTAGCAAAGTATATTAAAGAAAATCCTGAGGATTTTGACCAACTTAGCTTACTGGAGAGCAAATCATTGTAAATCATTAAAAGTGATAAATGAGTATTTCTGGAAAGGCAACCTTGCATCAGAAACCTAGTAAATGACTAGGAGAATTATGATGAGCCTCAGCTCAGAAGGCAAGAGACCATCTTAATCCACTTATGCCAAAAATATCTCTATTATAAATCATTCCATAAATCATACAGACACCAAAATAGAGACCACAGATGAAAATAAGTGCTGTTCTCCTTGATCTAAAATAAGCTTACAACTTAGACAGATGAAGAGGCCACAGACTATGCAGATGTTATCTTAAAATGTCTGAATTATTTTCAGTATCTTGGCAAGTTCCATGACACACCAGGTAACCTGGCATGCCATTGGCTCCACTCCAGCTGAAGGCTACAGAATTCCTACTTGTTCATCTGGAACTAAGCACTAAGGGAACTGTGTTTTGTTGTTTAGAAGGCTTGGTGTAATGAGGAAGGATTATTCCTAACTTTAGAGGAAGACTCTGGGACATGGAAATGTAAGTGATGCAGCTCTGATTTACACTAAACTTCCTGTGTTATTCCTTTTTATTTCCGTGATAAATGTCTTCTGTGACTGTGCAGCAATACTGCTACTACTACTACTACTACTACTACCACCACCAATAATAATAAGAAGAATTATAATAACAATAATAATATTAATTTTAGAAGTTGCTTTACACACTATTCTGCCAGGGAGAAATAGAGATAATCATCCTACTGCTGCTCAAAGTTTCCTTTGTCGCTCAGGAATACTCTGCACCAGACTTCCGTAAATGAAGCTGCTTTTATTCTGCCTCTCTTGGAAAAAATGTTACCACTCTCTTAACATATTTCCTTTGTACTTAGTGGAATAAAGATAGGGTCACAGTAGTTTAGGAAAACAGACGGGACATGAAACTCCAGAAAGTGTTAGCATGTTTGGAGAAAGAAAGGACTGGAGTTCGGCTGGTTTATTGGATTTAAACTAAATTTGAGGCAAAAAGATTGAAAGGATTAATTTTAAATGATGACTTCAAACACTAAGCATAAATCTGGAATAAGCTCAGAGATCTTAAGTTGAGCAGGTTCTTCCATTCTTGCCTTCTTACAGAATTCACTTTGTGGGATTTTGAGCTATGTGAAATACAGCAGAGGGCAGAGAAGGAAAGAACCAAAAAGTACCGTATGCATGGCCTTGGGATTGACTGTCATTCTTCCAGACTAAAATAGAAATCTCAGTACATTGCTCCAAATTTGTGGTTATGTAATACAGCTTGGCTATCAGCAGCAGATTGAATTAAGACCATAGAATTTGTCTTGCCTCTTGAAATGAATAATGATGAATAATGAATACACATCCAAAACTGAGGAGCACAATGAACTTCACAAAGGATATGAAAACTCAAATTCCAGACTTTTAAACTATGCTTCCCTTCTGGAAGTACAAATGGTAAAAGGTGAATTACCCCTAAGTACGGGCTCCAAAAACTGAGATTGGCAGATCTGAGTCTGTTACACAAAATAAGCCATAAATTGCCCAAGATTGTATGTGAGCATTTTGAGAATGTGAGATGCAAATTCATTTCAGATTGACATAATCTCTGAGTGACAATTAATACTGGCTACATAGGAGCTATCGTAAAATTGAATAAAAACATCTGTTGAAGCAACCTGGTGGTAAACAATTGTCTGCTCTATTCCAAAACAGATGTGGAGGAGGTTTTCCTATTTCTCTTTGCATATTTGCTACTAGAGAGTGTATGGCTGAATTTCTCTCTTTCTGTATAAGGTGGTTGATGTTTTGGACTACAGCAAAGTGAATTCATGCAAAGTCTGTGTATGTGTATATGCAATGATATAGATAATAATTAATAATATGTACAATACACTGAATTCTGTATTCTGCTATAATGATCTCTCTTGACAATGTCCTAATGTCATATAAAAAAAATGTGGATTTAGTTTTCCATTTATATGCATTCCTGTGGTACTGAAGTTACCCCACGTAGTGTTAGTGGGGTTTTTTTATGAAGGTGAACATGCTAAGACCCTCTTATTAGTTCTAATTCACAGTTCAACAAAATAACTTTGGTATCTCCACCAAAAACCATACATGCATAAAAAGAAGTATTTTGTGCAGTCAGTGAGTTCTACCCTTTCTGTGTGATATAATTCTGCAACAAACAGTATAGAGAATTTCTTAGTTCATCGTTTTTGCCTCTTCCACTTAGGGATTATTGTTGAGGTTGTCCTTTCCTGTTTGCAGGAGGCAGGATTGGTGGCATGGGATATGTGGAAGTACAAGTATATTTGATTTTAAGAACTTCTGCTAGCCCTTTAACAAATCACATAAATAAATAAAATAAAGCATGCAAATAAAGAACACGATAATTGTGGGTCTGCTTGGGAAATAATCTGTGGAACCAAACCTAACAGAAAAAGAAGGAAAATACTAAATATACCAAATACTCATACACTTCCATCTAAACTCTGCTTCACTGAAATATCTTGGAATTAAGTGAAAGGTAAAAAGAATAACTGCTGACCACTGTTTTTTTTTAGCACACGCTCCCCCCAAACACCCCCCAGAACACACACAGACACAGACACAGACACAGACACAGACACAGACAGACACATCTATTAGAATACAGAACATGAGGGGACACAAGAGATATTTTACAACTGAAGTGAACATTATAGGAATTTTCTTTTCACATTACTTGGTTGTGGATCTTAAAAACTTTATTTGCTTTTTCTAGTTTAATTTATAAAACTCAATAAAGATTCTTTGAACAAAAACTGCTAGTGCTTCATTTACAGGAAGTAAACAACTTGAAGAACTTCATTTACAGGAAGTAAACTTGAAGAACTGTTATTAATGTTTGTATCCAGTGGGCACTGGGACAAATTAAACTGTCCCCAAATTTGTCCTAGATGAGTCTTCCCAGAGGAGCTCTTAGACCTGAATAGTAGGCCAGAGGTTTTCTAGTAGCAGGAATTTCTGTCTGTGAGAGACTGTTTTTAACAGTACTAATTGTGGGATATCTGAAAATATTATTAATAATATGAGTATACAGAATGACTCATAGTAAGCTCATAGTAAGTTATGAGATAGACCCATTTTCTCAATATGTAGCTTTTCTAAGTAGAAGGTTGAGTGTTACTTGTTTAAGACAAAAAAGAGACATTGACTAGCACTTTTTCAGCATGGTTTTGGTGGCCTAATCTTGTAAGGATACTTTTTGGAGAGGCTCATAAGATTTATATAAAAATTATTATCTTCCCATATATGACTCACTTATTTCAGGAACAGTCAAAATTAGAAAAGTTTTGTACTTATTGTATTACAATATGTTATTATATTTTTTGTAATGGTTAAAACCTTCTTTTTGACAAATGACTAGTTCACTTTGTGCGCTTGCATTTAATCATCAGTGTTACTGAATCAGCATGTTATTTGATTTATGGGAGGCAAATTAACCTGAATTTTAAAATTTCATTTTCCTGAATGTTGTCTTTAAGGCGCTTGAGCGGAATGAGAGTTTTCATTATTGTGCCTGGACAAAAAGAAGAGAAGCAGCTTTATGAGATTATTTCTTTCAGGATGCTGTCTTCATCTCTAAATTATTTGACATTAAGTAATGGTATTTACGACTTCTAAAGAGAGAAAAGTCTGTTACACACCCACAGATCGACTTTAAAGGACTGCAGTGAGGATGCATTTTAGGGGCAAAAGTTGAGGCTAAACTTTCCTTTTGAAAAGTGCTCGAAGAATATAAGCTCAGTCAGTAATTATCCTTAAAAGACATCAAAATCACTGCGGGATATTTTTCTATAATTAAGGCTAACTAATCTCTTACATATAGAGTAAAGGGTAAGAAATGAAAAGGTAGCAAATGGTGATGTGTATAAATCCTGGGATTGGAATCTGGGAGCTGGATTTGTATTTTGTACTGTTGTTTTTAAAGGATGACCTAGTCAGTAGACTTCCCACATAATGTTGTTGGCAAAGTCCTCATTAAAACTCAGTGGAATTCTAAATTTGCTCCAACATTGATACACACTAATTACTGTCCTCTTATATCCACCTCAGTGAATATTACTTGGATTTCTCTTTTAACTGAAATGGAAATTTCTATGCCAGTGGATAAAAAAAAGCTTCATGGACATAAAGCAATTTTATTTAACTTGAACTTAACAAAAAAAAAAAAGAAATATATAAATATATTGAGTCATGCTTATCACGCAGCACTCCAGTTGTCTGAATCTGGTTCCTTTTTCCACTCTAGGCTGAAACTCCACAAGGAAAAAGACTCTATATCTCAAGAGTATAGCCTCCAACACCTCGTTAATGCTTATCAAGAGAAAAATAGCTGCTGATAGCACAGTGGTGACTTTTTATTTGGACTATCCAGCAGAGCCAAAAGAAGTGTGACACTTGCTACCCTGAGGTCTCAGTTCTAGCAGCATCATTGTGGTAATTTAAATGTAATTTGAAGACATCCATATTGTTGTGATTTAGGCATTTATGGCAAGAAATGTGTGATAAAATACAATTAGGAACCAGAAGGTTAACTTGGCGGACTCTACTGGCTAGTGCTACACAGGCATAATCTAACCTGGTGATCCTCTTACTCCTTAACATTACATGAGTCTGTGAATTTACTGAGCTTTCAGAATTTCCACAGCCAATTAGAAAAATAGCTTCTGTAACAGGATCATATTTCTCTTCCCCAAATAAATACCTTGGGGTCCTTATTAGGATCTCATTGTGAAATAAGGTAATAAAATATAAAAGTGGTATAAAACCTTGTAGAATTAATTATATTTCATCCTTCTATTTAAAAGTGTTAGAGCTGAGCTTTTCTGAGAAGGAAAAGCTGACATAGTGAGGCACAAACTTCAGTCGATGTCAAAAAAAAGATCAGGAACCTCCCACTGGAAATTGGTCACACAGAGAAAAGTCCTAGAGGAAAATTATTTTAAGAATAATCAGCAGTGCACATAGAGGGCATCTCTTCTTTCTTGCCATTTTCTCTTTCCATTAGCTTATGCAACTAAAATTAATGCAATTATTTATATATATGTAAACTGTTGTTCATATGTTAATAGATCTTCCACGACAGGATCATCTGCAACCACCAGGGTGCCACTACTTGGTATCTTCCTCTGCAATCAGAGCAAACACAAGTAGATCACTGCTGTCCAATATTTCTGGATCACTGACTAACCTGTCGTTGTGTATCTTCCCTACAATACTTCCATAAGCTTTACAAAGGGCCAATGATCTTAAACTTGTTTGCATGTTTTGTCCCCTGGTAAGTAGTGACTGATCGAAGAATCAGGGATTCTGACTGAAGGAAACTTGAGATATCACATTTTCTGTTATTAAATCAATTTTTTTCCTGTTTCTCAGGAAGTTTTATGGCTATTCATTACCTCATTATCACCTTTTATGCTATATATGCATCATGGCATATGCAATCTTTTTATTTCAGCTTGTATGTAACATTCTAAAGTTATACATATTTCTTTTTAGACATACTTTAAATGGGCTCCCTCTTTGCGATGCTGTGGTTCAAGCTGGTGCTTACACACTGTTTCAATGGAAGCAGTACAAACATAAATTCTTGTAAAAGGCTCTTTTAATAGACTGAGATCAGCAAGTAACAGCTGTTAATACTTTCAGATATATCTGCAGGATTAATTATTTTTCTAATGCTGTTTTAAGCCAATAAATGCAGTTTAGGTGATGGACCTTTGCAAAGGTATCTTTCATGCTACTACACCGAACACCTAGAAATCAAGCACCTTATGGTGTTTGTATCTTGTCAAACTTCTCACTGTGTTGTAAATAAGGGGTTTGTAACTGGTTTAATATGACACACAAATCTATAAAATTCCAGGTGTATATATACAAAATATATATGCGATGTATATATATGTATGAGACGCTAAAAAGGAATTATCTGCAGAGCATGTCTTCTGACCTGCATGACAGGGATCAAAAACAGATGCAGCCCAAGTCCAAGATCTAGAACACAGATCTTGGAGTTGAGCAGATATGCCTCTTTTGTGAAGTGCATTGTGATACTGAGTGTGTGGTTTCTCAATTATTCTTTAAAGAAAGGAAATTACTTCACGAAACAGAGAAATTGCACAGCTCTCAATATTAGCACTTCTTTTTATGTGCATTCTGTGATGTTGTTTCCTTGCAAATTAAAAAAAAAAAATATTTTGGTCTGACAGTAATCTATACCTGCTCTTATCTGCTAACATCCTTCTACCTCTGGAGAAATGTGCAGAGATTTCAGATGGTACACAACTGCCCTGTCATTCTGTCAAGGTACAAAGTAGAAATAATGTTATTCAGCCCTACTTCTGATCTACTGAAAGCTCTCACTGTCCCACCAAATTTTGGTCACTATCAAGAATATAGATAAAAAAATATTGGATTTGAGATGTTATGTGGTCATTCTTGATTCATATAGGAATTAATGTTCTTGCAAAGGAGGACTAAAGAATTGAGAAGGATAAGATATTTTATTCCAAAACAAAGGCATGCCACTGCACATCATCCAGAAAAAGGTCACTACATGACAGATTCAACATTTCAAACCTGTTTTTCGGATAAGCATTGCACAAGTTTTGAATGAGTGAAGGCCAGAACTGAGAAAGCTGCAAAATGTGAAGGACTGAAACTCTGCAGATATCAGTAAATGGAATGAGAACAAACGCTTTTCACTCTAAGAGTGTAAATTCTAATGTTTTAATTTAAAAAATAAAAATCAATTCCCCATTGACTGGAATTGGAGTCTAACTTCAGGTTTAGAAAGGATACAAAGAAAAACAGACATATATTTAGGGATTTTTCTACCTTAGAGCCACAATGCTAATGTTACAAAAAAAAAAAAAAGGCAGGGAAAAGTAGACCTACAAAATATAGCTTGATCCCCATGATAGCAGAGTTAGGAGACATACATGAAACTATAGATTTGCTTTTTGTGGGAACAAAATAAAATTATCAATAATACAGATTAGCAGCAAATCTACTTCATTTTGTGTTATCAGTCTTCTTAACTATGTGTCATTACCCTAGAAGATGCTATCTTGTGCTTTTCTTTGTAATTTTAAGTGATTCTTACACTGTGAAGTGCCGTGACTCCTCTCTGCCCTTTCCGTTTTAGTAACCCCTGCTCTGCAAACCACAACTACTTCAGTGCATGGTATGAAAGGATGAAAGGGAATTTGTGTCAATACATCCAGGCAAGCTAAAATGAGGCTCTGAGACTATCAGTTGGCAGTTCCCTCACGCACCCTTTTGGCTTTATACTTTGTATGAATGCTTTTTGCTTGTATGTGGAAATAGAAGATAACATTGATGTAACAAGACTTAGGAATTTCATCCTGTCTTTCAGGGAACTACTTTGCTTTGAAACCTTTTACTGGAGGTCAAGGAGAGATCAAAATCCTTTATTGTGTACCAAGTTTATCTGAAAAGAACCTCACTGTCATCAGCAATCTCATTTTATGTATTTGTTTCCATCTCTTCCTAGATTTGCCTTCTTTTACATTGAAAGAATTTGGAAGAGAATAGTAAATAATAGTGTCATCCAATGACACTTTGTAGTGGGCTGAGGCTGGATATGCGCCGAGCACCAACAAACTATTCACTTACTTGCCTCTGCTGTAGATAAGCAGAGAAGGGGAAATTAAAAATTCATTTTTGCGAGGTGAAAATAAGGATTATTGAGGAAAAATGGAAGAACTTCAAGGCAAACCAGGCTCAGACTTAACACTATAAAGAGGATTTATTACAAACAGAAGTAAAAGTAAAAAGACATAATAGGAAATTAAAGCAAACTTCCAGAACAAACCCTTATTTCCAGTACCCCCCTTCTTCCAACCAACCCACGCAAGGGAAACAAAACATGAGGTTTGGTCAGTATATTCATTTCTTAAGAGTCCTTTTTTTATGTTCAAGGAAAAGAGTTCCTTCTGGTGTGCCGTGGGACTCTCTCCACAGAAGACAGTTCTCTGTGAACTTCTCTGGTGGGGTTCTGAACTTTCACAGGCAACAGCCCTGCCTGAATCTGTTGCAGTGGAAGAAAATCTCTCCCACAGGTTAGCAGTCTTCTCACAGCTGCCAGCATGGGCCATAACATGGGGTTTTAGTCTTTTAAGGATGAGCTCTTCCAGCCTGAAAGCAAAAGTTCGCTTCTTCAATCTCTAGAAGCCTTTCCCAACATCTGTAAGCTCTGGCACTTTGTCTTGGGGCGACTTCTCAAACCGAGACACACCTTCTTTTCACAGGCTGCATGTGAATTTCTACATCCCCCCATGCATGTTAATGAATTACAGAAAAAATAGTTTGTAATATTACAGTCTTTGCCATGGCTTGCACGAAGAATTTCAGATCTGGCACTGAGAAACAGCGCCTCCTCTCCTTCCCTTCCCTCAATGACCTCAGCGTCACCACCATGTTGGCTTCCTCACATGATCTCACTCTCTTTCCTCTCTAACTTGGAAGGAAGTTGGTATCTCTAAAGCTGCAGTTGAGAAAATGATCTTATCTGGGTTCTGCATCAGGAAAATCCTTGCCATGTTCTTCGTTTTCTCCCATTCAGTGCGATCTGGGCTGGCTGCGGGGAAGGCCCTGCTGGCCCCACAAGGCTGCAGCGGCTTCTGATGGCTCTCAGCCGCCTGCTCTGGCTCAGTGGGGGTTTTCAGCCTCGCGGCTGCTCGCACCTCTGGGTGGTTTTCTCCCAGCAGCCCAGCCCCTCCGGCTCCACCAGGCCACACCACTGCCACTGGGGGGCCAGGGCCCCCTCCAGGACGGAGCCCAGGGACCCCCCTCCTCCCTGCGGGGAAGCAGGAAGTAAAGAGCCAAACTCCTGCACTTGCGTGTCTTTAAATATGCACGTCGCAGAGGCGTTGCCAGATTTCTCCGTGGTTTAACAACATGCCCATCAAACTAAGTTTTAAACCTACCACACGCTTCCATTTTATTTCCATAACATTAATGTATTTTTTTCTGCTTGACTGGGAGCTAGATGCGTACTTTAAGTTATTTGTTGATCATTATTATGGTCTGAGTGAGTACGCAAAAATTCAGATCAGTTTCTTATCTTGCATTGTTGGAAATGTTGGGGGTTTAATTGCAGGTTGCATAGTTCAGTGGATCCCATTCTTTTTAAAGCTGAATCTCATTTGAAAAACCTGACAGTGCTCCAGACCTCATTGGTGCTCATTCTCATCTTATTTGCCCTTTCTGAAAACTGCTACTTTCCCTTCTCCTGTGGAAGCTCTATGTTTCCTATTACAAATTTCAAGCTGAAAGAGCTGAAGTTTGTGATGTACTGAAGCCTCACTAGGAAGCCTAGACCCTTTGGTAGTGACTGAATGACTGATTTAAGCACTTTAAGACCTATTACAAGCCGTCACTGTGTAATTGTTTGCTTCTGTGTTGTCCTAGGAATTTCTAGAGGTTTCAAAGATAATTTGTTTCTGTGCCTGACCACATTTAGTAGGATTATTTATTATCCCCTCAAGAAGAAAACATCCTAATTATTTTTTCCTTGTTGATTATTAAGTGGAAGGTAAATACTTGTAGGCAATGCAATACTTAAAGCTGAGCTGCTGCTTAGTCCTCCCTATGCATATGATATACTTGCAGACACTTCACCATAAAAGAAATTCATTATGATTGGAAATACCTGTTGTGAATTGTGAACTCAGAACAGATTGCGTTGCAGCTATAAAAACATGGCCTTCTTTTACTTTGCAGTAAGTTTAATTTTTAATTTTGGTTGTTATGCCATAAGCTGTGCCAACATTTTTTCCTTTACTAGCAGGTAATAATTTAAGTCAGCCTGTTGAATAACTAGCTTCTAGTTCTTAATGCTTATTTTTGTCCACTCACATAATTACACCATTATCTAGAGTTTAAGAGAACAGTGCAGCTTTTAATTAAAACTGTGTAGAATGATTATTATTTTGATTAAACCTGGTTTTGGAAGCTGCCAGTTTGTCAGCATGAGCTCAGCATGTCTTGCTTTCTACTAAAATCCTCATTAAGGTCACATCTGCTTCCCTCTATTCCTGCATCAAAAATGACCTTGTGTTTACTCTGTTTTATGACCATAGAAATTCTCAGTGAAAAAGCCCTTCAAATCTATTCAAAATTGTGTCCCATGTCTCCTGAATATTTTCAAACCGGGGGCATACAAATAACCTTAAGTCAAGATACAGATCATCCCAAAGCCAAAGGTCACTGTAGGTGCCGGAGTTATCTACCACCTTTGCTTCTTGGGCCTGGCAAAAGAAAAATTTCAATCAATAGTAAACTTTAAACTTTATCCTACTTTTTGCGAGAGCATCAGGATGTAAAGAACAATGGGACCAAAACACCTTGCTGTTGTATCACATAAATCTCTTCTGTTACCCTTTAAAGGTTAGAAATTGCATAAAATGTAATGCAAGCATCAGTGGTATACTAACATATCCAGAATTGTGCATTAACAGAAAACTTTGTATTCATTCAACTCAGATTATTTTACATACTTGACTTCCATTATTCAGAAAAATAGCTGGAAAAATCGCACACAGCAACCTTAAAGCATCTTGTAAAAATTCTGCACAGTTCTAATTCTCATCATGTCTTTCTAGTAGGAAATATGTTTCATTAGGGGTTTTTGGTTTTATTTTTTGAGGGGTTTTGGTTTGGGTTTTTTTTTTTAATCTCTATAGTCACTTAATTGACCCTCCAAGATTTTTGACTCCAAATATTAAGAACTGACCACACTCAAAGCAAGAGAGGTCTAGGAGCTGTTCAGTAGACTGGTTTGTTAGTTTGCAACTAACTTTGGACTAACAAACAGGGTAGCTATTAATTAGTCCCTTAAGGGACCAATCAAAATCCGTTCATAGAACTTGAGTTCTGCTTGTCCAGACAATAATTTCTCAAAATTTTTGAATAATTCTATCAGCAAGCTTGGTGACTTAACTTCTAGAAGACCAGAATTCCCCTTGTTTGGTTTATGAAAAGAATATAATATCAAGATGGCATGAAGTGTTCCATCAAATAAAAAAAAAAATAGGCCTTTTTATGCTTATTATGCTACTGTACAAACATGAAAACTGTGGATGTTGTATTTTTCAGCTGAAAGTATTCCAGCAACAATCACATCTACTCTGAGATGGATGGGACACCAAATGACCAGCAACAAGTCCTGTAGCATCTGGAATGCACATCTGTAAAGGCTCCTCCAAAAGAATGGGGGAATTTTGGTTGAACAGTACACTGATGACAAACATATCAAAGAGGATTGGGAAATAATAAATGTTGTCATTTAAGAAAGTGTTTAAAGTACACCTTGAAGGCATAATTGCTTTAAATGCAACTTAACAGTCAGTTTCTGGGGAGTTTTATTCAAAAGCAGGTCTTCTGTGGCAATGAAGCCTAGGATGGAATAAAGCATAAATTCCTCCAGAGACCATGAAGCTGCACAGTGAAAGTATGCCGGAAGAGCATACCTGAAAAAAAGATCTTCACTCCTACCCTGAGGAGTGCTGCGAACTCCACAACAAAGAAATTCAGTTGTTTGCTCACCTGTGAGCAGTCCACAGTCATCTCTTCCTTATGACACTATGATCCTCCTCTCAATAGTAAATTAAGGCATTCTTGTCAAATAATACAATCTGACAGGTCAGCACTGTGTATGCAGCCAGGGCAGTGTAAACAATTCGTATTTTAAAGTAACTGTCATAGTTGCTAAGCTCATGGGGAATCTTCCTTATAAATCACTGTAGTAGATACCAATCATATGCAATTTGCTACTGATATCGTAGACCAGCAATTCAATTGTAATTTCAAAAATAAAATCGGGGGAAATAGTTAAGTACAAGGTATTTCTGCTATTTCAGAGCAGCCTTCTCTGGGTGAACTCTGTCTTTATCCTTGAGAATATACTAATATTTGCAAGTAGACAGGGTTAGGAATTATTTCAGTGATGCAATTTTCAGTATACCCTCAGAAAACTAGGATTTGTTAGAAATATTTTCATGAAAGTATTTTGTAGTAGTAGTACTAGTAAGAATATCAACTCAAGATATTTTTCAGTCTTCTTTGGCAGAAGAAAAGACACCTATTCCATCTTTTCTCACCAATTCACCAGGAACATCCAGATGATCACTAATCGAGATGAGTATCCTAATTTTTACACTATAAAGAGTATTTATCCACCTTAAATATTGGGGGTAAACAGTACTGATAGCTTCATTTTTCTCAGAAAACCTCAACTGAAAGAAAAAAAAAAAGCATTAAAAAAACCCCAAACCAACAAATTAAAAGAAACCAACCAAAGCAAACAAAAGCCAACCAACAAACCAACCAAAAACCCAAACCCAGCAAACAAACAAACAAAAAGAGCCATAGCCTCTGAAAGAATTTACTCACAACCAAATTTTTAAGGGAAACATTTAAAATGTGCTTAATTTAAGCAACCATAGTTGATCATGGTCTTTGGGATTAGATGCTTTCTGTGAGTTGTCCTCACATTCCTCTGTGCATGGTAGTCTTATCTGCTCCCATGCTAACATCACTGAACCATCAGTAATACTTTCTGAGTTGATCCTGAAGTAAATTCACTGGTAACACAGATGTAAATAAATTCTTGTGTTAATATATTTTGTGCTTATCAGTTGCATCTTTCAAGTTTATCTTTGTTAGGAGGCAGTAGTGTCTTGTCAAGCCATCTGACAACACATCATTAAATACCTCAGGAATCCATTTTTCATTGAACCAATGAGGTATTTATGTAACTTGTGTATTTAATTTGAGAATTTTTTATTACTTAACTTGAAGGAAATTGCATCAAGTTAGGTCTGGAAGAAAGGTCTGTTGAAATCATGTAAGAAGAGGTTTTATACTCTTTCGTGATGGATTTATTATTTTGGCTACACTGAATGAAGTATTTTGTGTCTCCAACTGATCTTTGAAGAAAATTCAATATGAAAAAAAAATGTAAAGATTATATTTTAAATGACAAAATTAAATAGCAGTAAACTATTAAATTGCTAGATTAACATCTTCAGACTAAAGACCTGGTCATTTCTACTTGAGACTTCATAAAGCATTGTGTTTGAACGGGTTTTACTAGAGCTGGAAAACAGCTGGTTGTCCCTGAAAGAATACTTACCAAGACTAATTGGGAAGAAATTAGTATTATCAGAAGTTGGTGTTAGAAAAATAGTGAAATGCTTCTTTTTAAGCACCTATTTCTACTAGAAATCTCCTATATGAAAATCTAATTTATTAAAGGCATTATTAACTCTGTCTTGCTTAATGACCCAAACCTCATCACTGTTGCTACATCTTTTTCTTAGGTGGAATCCAACAGAGAAAAAGAAAGAAAGCAGCAATGGCTTTAGCAAGGGCAGAGCAGAGGAGATGTTGCCAGGGAGACAGAATAGGAAGCATTGAGGATGTTTACTTGGAAGTGTTGGAGTGAGCTATACACACATAGACGGGGTACTTTAAGCACAGTATCCAAAACTATTCAGTGAAAGTGAACCTGCAGTTTTGCCTTTTTTGATAATTGCATGATTCCATTAGAGTCACACGAAGCTAAATGTGAGCAAGACCGAAAAGTGATATGGAAATCTGCTTTTTTATCAAACAAAATTCAAGAGGACAGAAAAATTTGCATATTATTATGCATTGTTCATGTAGCCATGGACTTTCAACAATTCAATTCTATGCTGCATGTTAAAAGGTTATTCAGTTATAAAATAGAAAAGCATGGGAAATACATAAAGATCAATTATTGTAAAGCAATACCTTTGTACTGTACGGTATTGAAATGTAAATGACTGAAGAGTTTAGGAAATTTTTATTGATTTGCTTCTTGAAGCAAACTTTGGAGATTAAGAAGTGAAGCTAGCTTGTGTGTCATGAAACTTGCTTCTGACCTTCAGCCAAAGAGATCTTTAGAAGCTTGTAACTAGATATATATTAAAGGAGCTCACCCCTCAATCTTCTGAAGTTCCACAAGAGAAAGAGTGATGAAACCGTTCTAGTGCTATGTGATGCATAAATCTAATTTCATTCATAAAATGTGGTTAACTTTACAGAGACATCATTGTAATGATTTTCAACTGGATAATAAAGTTTGAAAAACAGATTTATTTCTTATTTTACTGAAATAAATTTTGTAAGCTACATTTCAGCTGAACAGATGGTGAGCACTGAAAAATAATGTTCTACAAAATGGCAGGGTTGTTTAGCCTTGACAATTTAAAGTGAGTATGCACGTGTTATGATTTTGATATGCTAACCAAGATCATCCGTTTGAAAACTGGCAACACTGAGTTGAAATGCATAGGAAAATGTAGGTGTGCTCCTGTTCTCATTTGTGCCACATTTTAAACAGGAATAGCTTTTTACTTTTTTTAGTCTGTATTTAAATTTAGTTTCTTTTGGCACTTGCTGTCATGGAGGTAGCTTAACATTGTCTGATTTATTCACCTTTTCTGTCTGCATACAATAAAACTTTCTGTTCTGTTCTTCATTCCTGTCTGTATAAACCTTTTTGGGAGCACTACTGGTCTAGTGCCTCCACCAAATTTTTTTGAATAATCCAAGGTATCAGTCTATATTGCCGTGGTCTGATCAGAGCCCAGTATCTGTATGGAAAATCAGAACCCTCTTTTCCTTATGAGCATCATTTCACCTTTACCATTGTCGCGTTCCACTGTGGGAAAGTGCAGAGAGTTCTTTTAAAAACGGATGG
>VZTA01020104.1:0-10599 GCA_013398855.1 Mohoua ochrocephala
AGTCACCCCAAGACAACAAGCCATGGTTTCTGTGGAGGGAGGTGCCCCCTGCTCCCGAAGCAGGCCGGCACATCCATAATTCATGCCCGTCCTCACGCCAGCTGCTGCCTGTCCTCCCCTGGGCCTCATGGCATTGGTTTTTTGACACACCGGGCTGGCCCGGGGGAGCCTGGCTGGAGGAAAACTTCCTGCTGCAGCAAGGGAGATGCCTCTGTTCATCCTCCCAGCTCTGGTTTGCACATCTGGAGGGAGCAGGGTCCCACGGGGCACATTGACCCCCAGGAGCTGAATGGGGCCAAGGAAGGTGTGAGGAAAGAGTCTGGGGAGAGTTCGAATCATAGAATATCCTGAGTCAGAAGGATCACTGAACTCCTGGCCCTGCAGGGGACAGCTCCAGGAATCCCATGGTGTGCTTGGGTTTGGGGATGTTGGTGTAGCTCTGGGCTCAGGAAAGGGCAGGAGGAGCTGCGGTGCTCCTTGCAGCAGGGCAAGATGCACATGTGGAGGGGCAGGAGGAGGAGAGCAGAGGGCATCTTTCTTTTCTTTTCTTTTCTTTTCTTTTCTTTTCTTTTCTTTTCTTTTCTTTTCTTTTCTTTTCTTTTCTTTTCTTTTCTTTTCTTTTCTTTTCTTTTCTTTTCTTTTTTTTCTTTTCTTTTCTNCTTTTCTTTTCTTTTCTTTTCTTTTCTTTTCTTTTCTTTTCTTTTCTTTTCTTTTCTTTCCCTTCCCTTTCCCTTTCCCTTTCCCTTTCCCTTTCCCTTTCCCTTTCCCCAAGTGGCAGCCAGGACAAGGCCCCGCGAGACGCAGCCCGCAGCAAAAGGGGGTTGGTGTCTCCAGCCAGCTGGGAGAGGTGACATCTGACACTGGCTGCATCCCTGAGGCTGAAAGCACCAGTCCCCAGCTGGCATCACATCACAGAGCCCGGGATGTCCCCCAGGGCAGCAGAGAGCAAGGTAAATATTTCTCCAGAAGCTCAGCCCGGTGTTTGCCCACAGCAGCCCCGTGCACCATCCATTATAGATGGGGGCAGGAGCCGTGGGCAGCAGAGCAGAACGGGCTGTGATGGCTCCTGCATTAAACAGAGATGAGGGAGGGCGTGGGGAGGTGGTGTTTGCTCACACCCAGCCCCTGTCCCCTGTGCTGGCTGCTGCTCGGTGCCAGAGCCGTGCCAGAGCCGTGCCGGGCTCCTGCCGTGGGCCAGAGGAGAGCCACAGCCTGGCTGGGAATGCCTGGGACAGCAGGTGGGGAGGTAATCGGTGTGTTCCCAGAGAACAGCTCAGACACCTTTCACCTCGGTTTAAATTATTAAAAAAACCCAATTTAGACAAATTAAAAAGTCTTCTAATAGGGCAGGCGCTTCAAAATGTCTGTACTGGAGCTCCCACTGCTGAGCTGAGTGGCCAGCCAGCTACACAACCTCCTGTGCCCGTGGTTTTCAAGTACAAAGGACTTTAGATAGCAGTAATCTGCCCCAAAAATATATATATTTGTGTGTCTTTTTGATAGGTCCAAAGACTTCCCAAGCCTGGCTGGAAAGACCTAAAGAATGATGGAGCACATCAGCCATCATCCTGGAAGGAAGGACCTGCTCATGGCTAAGAGGTACCTTGAAATAATGGAATTGTTGTTGTTATCATCATCCTCATTGTTATTATTTCACCTGAAGTTTGATGTGGATGGGCTGAAACTTTCTGTATTGTTTGATAAATGTGCGTGGCACAAAAAAAATAATCTCAAATCTGGTGTGGAATCTCAGAATCACAGAATGGTTTGGGCTGGAACCTTAACCCTCATCCTGCCACGGGCAGGGACACCTCCCACTGTCCCAGGCTGCTCCAAGCCCCAATGTCCAGCCTGGCCTTGGGCACTGCCAGGGATCCAGGGGCAGCCACAGCTGCTCTGGGCACTCTGTGCCAGGGCCTGCCCACCCTCCCAGGGGAAGATTCCTTCCCAGGAAGGGAATCTCTGGTGCTGGAGTGCCCTGTGCCTCATCGCTGAAACGCTGCTTGCTGGCTCCAGCCACGTGTCCCCGTCCCTGCCCCTTCTCCTGACACGAGGGCTGCTGCTCTGCAGCTGTGAGGACTCCTGCCCTTGCTCACAGATGTACCATTGTTGTTACACTGCTGATGCCTCCCAGATGTCTTTCCGCTGAGCCGAGGAGTGTTCCAGGGCCGTTTGGTGTCACGGTGTCCCATCCCTGCTTTGAATTTCGCCATCCTCCTCAGTCCTTAATTCCCCTTTTCCTGGCCAGCTGTGGCTGCTAAACCCTCAAGTGGTTGCTAAACCCTGAAACGCATCTAGGAGGGTTTCCAAGCTGAACAGGTGGACCGAGCGTCACACCTACCCTGCACAGCGCTCTGCACTGGTGCTGGGCTCCAGCCCCAGCTGTTGCAGCCATCGCTGGTGGGTTTGGCTCTCCAGAGGAGCAAATGTCTTTTTCGAGCTTGCCCAAGAACAGTCTGCACCTCTGAGCTTGCTGCCTCCTCCCTCTCGGGATGTTTCGTGCCAGAAACCCCCTTGGCTGGGTCTTGAAATACCTTCAGCATTAAAAAT
Source organism: Mohoua ochrocephala (assembly GCA_013398855.1). NCBI lineage: Eukaryota > Metazoa > Chordata > Aves > Passeriformes > Acanthizidae > Mohoua > Mohoua ochrocephala. The sequence continues at coordinate 2,551 of VZTA01020104.1, forward strand.
CCCAGCCCAGGCTGCTGGTGGCCTGGCCACACATGGGGAAGGGAGCTCTCGAGGGAGAAGAAAACCCATTTGCACCTTGGCCCTCTGCACAGTCAGTATCCCACAGGGTCTGGGATTGCTCTGCAGAGAGCAGAGCCTGGCTCTGAAGGACCAGACAAACAAGAGTGTGAGTTCTGCACACAGAGTGGAGGAGCTCAAAGGTGGATTGAGCTGCACGTCCACCTCAGGGGCAGAAGGGACACCAAACCCGTGAGGCCACTGCTGTGCCAAGCAGCCTGGCAAGATCCCGGCTGTTGCTCAGAGCCTGCTGCCTTCCTGTGGGGTGAGTGGGGAGAGTTATCGGAGCTAAGTGGTGGAGCAGAACAGGCACATTGGGCTGGACTCTCCTGGGGTGCTCTCTGGATTGCAGCGATCCTGTGGGGCTCAGTTCATCCCGAAGAGAGATCAGCTTCATTTTCCCAGGGTGCCTTTGCCTTGGGACAGGAGCCTCCGCTTCTCCTGCCCTGCCCCTGAGGAAGCAGCAGGGTTTGTGGGTTTGACCCTGGGGCTCACAGACTTGAGCCTGCCCTGCAGTGCCTGCCCTCAGCTTACTTTGGAGCTGTTTTCCCGAGGTGGGAGCGCTCCTGGGAGCACGGTGGGGCACGGGTGGGGCACAGGGACTGGGCAGCCCGGCAGGCAGAGGGGGCTGCCTGCAGAGCACCCCCTGTGAGACGGGGCGAGCTCAGCCTTCTCTTCCCCCTCAGCAGGACCGAAACTTTATCTTCCCCCTCAGCAGTGATAGCATAGGGTTAAAATGTTTCTAAAATCATGGTAGCTAAAGTCGGCCTTGGGAACGGGAGTGATTATGCATCATCTCAGTAGAATCCTATGTACCTACCTATGTGCACTATGTCTGGGGAACGGGAATAATTATGCATTGTCTTAGTAGAATCATGTGCACCCACCTGTGTGTACCCACCTAAATAGTAGATGAAATCAATATATGGAAAAGGGACTGAAGACTCATGCTTGGGTGAAAACAATGTATAACAATAAAACAATATCAATTCAATGCTTAACATATAATTATACAACAGTTATGTAAAGGAAGAGTATAAAAATGTGTCCATCTCGAATCCACGTCAGAGTCAGATTTGGGTTTGTCTGTACCCCGACTCCCAGAGCTCTTCAATAAAAGCACCTGCATATAATCACCCAGNGAAGCCTTCTCCTTCCCCTCAGCAGGACCGAAGCCTTCTCCTCCCCCCCAGCAGGACCGAAGCTCCTGCAGCGAAGGAGGCTTTGGAGAGCCGTGGAAGGGAGGCCGGGCGAGGCTGCGGCGAGCCGGGAGAGGAACGGGCCGAGCGTTATCCGTGCCGGCTGCGCTCCCGCGGAGGTAATCCCGTAGTTATTTTAGTCTCCAGCTGGGATGCAGCTCTGATCCCAGCTTTTGCAGTATCCTGCCAAGCCCAGGCTCCAAATCGGCCCTTGCTGGCTCTGGGCAGGGCGGGGCTGCGTGGTGAGGACCTGCCAGCATCAATCGAGGGGAAGGACCTTTACGCTGCTCCCTTTCTGTGCCTTGCTGCCCGTTTTGGGGCTCCTGGGAAGGGGCTCTGGGCCTTGGGCTGGGTTGGTTGGTTTGGGGGTTTTTTTCCCCCCTCCATAATACGCAGATTTAAAGACAAAACTGGAGCGTTTGGATCCGTGCCTCCCTATGCTGAGGAGTTCCTTGTTCCCTAAAACCATCCCATACAAACTCGGGAGCTCTCTCTCCCAGGAGATGCTTGGTTTGGGTCCGTGTCCTGGAAACACATGAGAAGGCTGCAGAGAAGCTCAAATTTGAGCTCCTCCCTGTTCATCAGCAGGGCTGGCTGCTCCTCCAGCGGTATTTCTGTACCATCCTTAGGCCTGGAATAAGTTACAAGGATCACATCTCCTGGGCACACTGGCTGCTTGCTCCGGGTGGCCTTGGCCTCCCTGATAACCCCAGCGCTGCTCCTCGAGCAACAAGGCTGGGTTGAATCAGCTGCAGCTGCTGCTGGTCCTCAGATCCCACAGGGATTTGAATCCTTGCCCAGTTTCAACTGGACAGTGCTTTGCTTTGGTGGGTTCTCAGAACTGGATCAACAGACCCTCTTTGGAGTTTGGTTTTCAGGATGGAAAAGGAAAGCCCAGCTGGTTTGGGGGAAAAGAGGGGGTGGAAAGGCCTCAGTTGAAAGCAAGCTTTGCTTTCCTAGCCAGGTTGCTTAAGGAAGTCTCCACATCCCTGGAAATAGATTAAGTGTGGCTCCAGGGGCCGTTGTGGAGAGCCAGCACTGTAAAAGATGCAGATTCCAGGGAAATCTGATGCACTGTGACAATTTAAAGTACCCCCGAAGGGCGTTCGCTGAGGCAGAAGCACACTTTACTTGGAGAGCATTGTGAACGAGACCAGGGAACAATTTGTTTGATGGAGATGGGCAGGGGGGCACTCAGGCAGAGCACAGGGCACAGAGCAAGCGGGTTTGCAAAGGGGCAAAGCACAGAGGAGGTGGCTGCGTCCTGCCTGGCTCCCAGGGTGTTCTCTCCGCGGGGATGGAGCTGGGGAGCGGCGCTGCAGCATCCCGGGCACCTGAGGCATCCCTGGAGGAGGAGACTTGCCTGCCCCGGGGAAGAGGCTCAGCCTGGTGGGTCGTGGGCGCTCTTCCAGAGGCACTGGGTGTCCCCCTGGCTCTGCTCTTTCTCCTGGTTATCCTGACCACTGAGGCTGGGGGCGTTTCCCAGAGTGTTTGGAGGGTTGCTGGGACTCAGCTGTGCCACTCCAGGTGCTAACAGCGCGCTTGGCTGCATGGAAATACAGGGAAACCAAACCCTGAGCACTTTTGGAGGCAGAAAAAGGAATGGTGATGTCAGGAAAATTAATCCACAAACACCAGGGGTTTATGTCCAAAAAGGAGACAGAGGAGTCCTGTAACTTTATTCGAATAAAGGGAGAGGCCATGGGGCATCCCCCTGGGGTCTCTCCAATTTTTGGAGGACTCAGCCTCCTATTTATCCCAATTTCCCAACCCCATTTCCCTCTCTCTTTCCCCATGGGCTGAGGTACTTGAGGGGTACAGACTTCCCAAATCGCTTAAAACAAACCCCCTTTCTAATGTGTAACCTCCCCATTCTTTTCCTTGTGTCTCTGTTCTTTTTCTCTAAATCCAAGAATTAGCAGAGTCTTGAGTGAGTAACAGTCTGTGTCAATGTGGTGGAATTCCTATGGAATTTATGGTTCCTCCCATTGCTTCTTTCTCCTCTCAGTATCTGGCTTTATCCACCAGCAAGCTCACAATTTGTTTGTAAAGACGCCTCCTGCTCATTCCCTTCAGTGACGAGTCCATTTGTGATTTTGGGTCGAAGGGGAGGGCTCACTGCTTTGGAGTTGAATTTATTTTCTTTTTGAAGGGAAGGGACTTTGCTTAGGGAGAAGGCAAAGTGCTCAGAACTACAAAGTCTTACTGGATGCCAAAGCCAGATTTTTAAAATGGGAAAAGGAAATGAAGAATGAAGGAGTTTTTTGGGTTGTTTTCCCCAGTGCCTCTCTGAAAGTGGCCGGGGGAAAAAAAGCAAGATAGAAGCCTTAAAATTCCTTGGGTGTGTGTGTTTCTGTGCTCCGTGGGATGTGCATGAGTTAACACCACAACCCTGAGGACCACATCTACCCTTCTGAATTCAAATTCCATGACCTCAAAGCATATCCTGAATGACCAAAAAACATCCTTCTGAATTTTGAGAAACCGTGAATCCAGCTGGGTGCTCATAACTCAGCTGGAATGTGAGAAGAGAAAATCATTTCCCTGTCTAGTGGGCGGTGGGCACCCCAGAATGTCTTGGTGGACACAGTTTAGAGGTGGGCTTGGCAGTGCTGGGGGGGAGTGGTTGTGCTCAAGGATCTCAGAGGGCTTTTCCAGCCGTGGTGATTCCCTGATTCTGTGATTCTACTGCCATCCTGTGTCACTGGGTGCGGTCCCCGTTTACAAGCACAGCCGTGCTGCTGCTCCTTATCTTTAAGGACCTGTCCGGAGGGAACTCAGGGTTTCATTCAACGCGAAGGGCCCTCGGTTTCCCCCGGTGGCACCAGCCCCCAGCGAGAAACTGCTCATAGTTCCGGGCAAAACAGTGGGATTTTGGTAAAAGGACAGCTCTTCCCGCTCCCTGGGAGTGCAGGTCCCCGTGTAGATCCTTCCATCGATGACAACACAACCATCGTGTTAAGCTTTGTTCTACGTGTGCTGAGATTCCAGTCCCTACAACTCCCGGTGTCTGCCCAGCCCCAGCAGCTGTCCCACGAGCTTCCCTTCTCCTCCCTCCCGGTCCCTGTGTGGTTGGAAGCAGCCACCCACAGCCTTCGGCCGGGATCACAGAGAGCAGGAGCAGCCTTCCCTCCGGGAGCCACCCGGCCATCGCTTCCCGAGCCCCGGCGCTGACGAGCTGTGTGGCACGGGCAAGTCTCCTCCCTGTGTGCGCCAGCCCCGGGGCAAGCCGCTGCCAGGGGCGATTCCAGGCTCTGGGCTTTGTGGATAACCTTGCCGGCAGCCCGGCTGTTCTGCTTGCTTGGGTTTTGTCGCCGTCTGTCCTGACGTGCGGTGGCAGCGACGCCAGACACGTCCCTGCGAGAGGTGGCGGGGGGAGACCGCAGCCAAGAATCTCTGCCTGGTACCTGATCCAAACCTGCCCTCTGGCACTCTGGAGAGCTGCTGGGGTTTCATGGGAATGAAGGATTTCGGTGCTTTTGAACCACAGCCCGGGGGAAAGCGTTTCTGGGGCTGGCAGATGCGTTCTGTCTCTGTCTTTGCCTCATCTCAGATGATCCCCAAGGGTCTGTTCCAACCCTAACCATTCCATGGCTCCGAGGTCCCTTTCGGAGGGAAAATTCTGATTTGCAGCCAACACTTTGCCCTCTGTGTTGGGAAGATGTGTCTGTTACACACAGGACTGGCAGGGCTAGCCAACGTTCTCCTTTGAAAAACAAAAGCGGAGAGGAAACTGGGCTTCAAATGCAAGGAATGTTCATTTGAGTGTTTGTTGTTTCCAGGAAAAATGCCGGCATTTTCATCGAAATAGCCATTTAAAATGTGCTTTGTGTTGCAAAAGAAGCTGGTTTGGGTTTCTCTGAAGAATTAGGTATTTATTTATGATGTCTTCTAGATCCTGTGTCCTAAACACGGCATTTTCGCAAGCTGCAGTTGAAGCCCTTTATGGGTTTTTAATCCTTTGTTTCTGCAGAAGTGGGGTTTTTTTTCCTCCCACCTCACGTAAGGTCCCAAAGCCCTTCCTGTGATTCCCACTCCTGTGCTTCCTGGAGTTCATTTTGTACTAGATGCGTTTCAAATCCCTGGGAACACATCGTTCCACCCCTAAGCAGGCAGAGCCGGGTCCCAGGGGTTCATAGCAAAGGCTGGCAGAGCTCTCTGGCTTTCTGGAGCTGGGCTGTCAGCAGGAAGGTCCCTGCAGGAAGGTCACTCTCCTGTTCTCCAGGAGAGGCAGGAGGCACGGGGTGCCCATGGTGCACCCACACAATCTCTGGTACTCCATGAAATTTGTGCAGGGGTCTAAGAGGAGTTTGAAACTTGCACGAGAGTTTGAAACTGATTTATTGGGGTTTTTTCCCTGTGAGCTTTTGCCCTGAGGCAAAGCTCCCAGATGCTTCCCAGAGCAAAACAGAGAGGGTGAAGGCGAGCCTAGTAGGTGTTCAGATAACTCACCCCCAGCCACATTCCCTCAGCTGAGCCGCAGCTCGGCATTCCCACCGCGTGGATCAGTCGCTGCAGATCCAGGGCTGAGCCTCAGAAGCTGGGAGACCCCAGTGGAAGGGCTGGTCAGGGCCACCGAGGTTTATTGGTGACCTCAGGGCCCTGACAGGGATGAGGGGAGACTCCTTGGCAGCGGTTTTGGGATTAGCAGCCCCCTGACTGGTAGCTTGAGGTGAGGAGGGAGGATTGTGAGGTGAGGCAAGATATGAACTGATTTTCCACAGGGAACAAGGAGGAACTGGCGAGTTTTGATGTTCGACCCAAGTCAACTTCTTCTGCTTTTCCAAAAACACGCCCTTGGAAAACTTTCCGAGTTGGGCAGCCACGAGCAAAGCCACCCTGAGCCACCAGCTGCTTTGGGGAGAGCTGGCACTGCAGTGGGAAATGCTGCACTCCCCCAGCAAGAACAGGGCTCTGAGTCACCCTGGGAAGGAAAAGATGCTCCCCGGAGCTGCTGTTTGTGCGTGGTCCTACGTGCTCATGGGGGATTCCTCAGTTATTCCTGCACTGCCCTTATCACTGTTGCTGTTAATTACTGATAAAAGGAAGAGCCTGATTACATCAGGGCAGAGGGGTGAAGGAGAGCTCCAAGCTGCACCAAGCCCTTCTCCCTTCTCTGGAGGGCAGACTGTAAAGACTAGGTGGCCTTTCCCAAGCTTCTCTGTCTTCCTTACAGCTGTGGCTGAGGAGAAGCTTAAAAGGAGAATATGAGAGAAGACAACACACGGCCCCCTTGGAAAGAAGGGAATGACGCAAACCCTTCACGGCATCTCCCTCTGATTTGATGTGACAGCAGAGCACTCTAAGCACCGTCTCAGGAAACCAAGCACAGGCACAATGTCTGCTTCCATCTCCCCCCAACCCGTCCCCTCCAGCTACAGCTGAGACACGCCTGCAATTCACCGACTGTGTCACGTCTGGCAGAAGGGTCTGTTCTCAGAAGTGCCTTAGACAGCTGGAAATGAACTTCAGGAACGGCTCAAAAAGTGAGTGAAAACTCAGCTCTTCTGCCTGCTCATTTCAGGCTGGGAAATCAAGAGAAAGCCATTGTGGCCGGTTCTGCTGAAGCCTTTTGCCCACAGTTCCTCAGGCCTTCCCACCACCCCGGCCCCTCAGGAGCCTCCTGTCCCTTTGTAGCCTCCTGCCACCCACTCCCTCATCACCCACATCCCCCTCGTGCCTTCCCACTGCCTTGTCCCATCAGGGACTCTGCAGCACCTCATCCCTTCACGGCCTCCCAGCACCCCGTCCCCTCGGGCTCTCCCCCAGCCCGGCCAAGCTGCCCGGCAGCGGCGCAGCCCCGACGGAGCTCCAGAGGGGCCGCATCAGGAGGCACCTGGGAGCCCTCAGCAATCCAGCCAGCAAAGCACAGATGCCGCTTCCTGCCTGGGACAGGGCTTGTGGCCATCTCCAGGCACCACTCTCGCAGGGATCCCCGCAGCTCCGGCCCCTGCCCGGCCGCTCTGTTGGCAGCGTTAAGGCTTCAGCAGAACCACCAAAGGCCAAGGGGCTTCTGGCCATTTTCCCTTCCACACTGCACGCCCGGGCAACTCGCTGAGCGCAAGCACCCTTTCTCCTCTCTTCCCCTAGGCCCTGCAGACACTGGGCACCAAAAGAAAGCTCCAGGACCTCTGTGCACGACAACAGCGATTTCCTATTTCCATGCTGACATGAGGTCTTCCCTGCAGGCTCAGGTGGCCTGAGCAGACAGGGCTCCTGGGATTAGTTCTTGGCAGACCTACACAAGCTGCCACACAGAAGAGGCTTCCTACTCCCCACCCTTCTGCAAGTGGTCTTGCACCTTCTGAAACCTGGGGAATACGGAGCTCTCTGTGCAGCTCTTAAGAGTTGCAGGGTTTGAAGTGCCAAGCTTGAGATGGCAGGGCTGACGTCGTAAGTCAGGTCTTCAAGGGCTGAAACAGAGAGGAACAGAGCCGTGGTCGGAGCCCGGAGCTGCTGGGACTCCAGGAGAGCCCCCTGCCAGGGCCATCCCAGCCCGCTCCTGCCATGGCCAGGAGGGAGCAGGGAGCAATGGGATGGGCCTGAAGGTGCTGGCCACGAATCCCCCACGTGGCGCTGAAGCCTCTCTGGGCTCTGCCCACGCCGCCCCTCGTCTGCACAGGGAGCAGAGCCCTCCGCAGCCGGGGTGGGGACTACAGCTCCCGCCCACAGCCCTCACTGACAGCCCGCTGCCCTCACTCACCCTGCTCGACGAGCACGAGCTCTTCCTGCTGCCTCCTCACGTATCGCCCTGCGATCCCTGGGAACGCGGAGCCCGTCATGGACCCTGGCC
>VZTA01020105.1:8291-33207 GCA_013398855.1 Mohoua ochrocephala
AGCTCCGCCGCTCCGCCGCGGTAAGGGAGCGGGAACGGGAACGGGCCGGGCCGGGAGTGCCGGGAGGCGGCGGCTGCAGCGGCAGGACCGTGCAGGCCTGGTCGGAGGGGAGGGATCGCCGCCTGCGCGGGCGGGAGGGTGGAAATGGAGGCACAGGAGAGCGCTGTGGCGCAGCGGACGGGACTGGCCGTGCGGAAAGGGGCGCCCCGAGCCGAGGCCTTGCCGCTGCCCCGGCGCCCCTGGCGCGGCGCTGCCGTGCGATGGCGGTGAGGGGCTGCCGGGCGGGAGACAGCGATGAGCCCCCGCGGGCTCTCCGTGGTGCCGGTTCTTCTTGCCCGGTGCCCCATAGGAGCGCGCAGGTGTGAGGGGTGGAACGTTCTCGTTTTGACATTTGTTACCTGGGTTCCCCTCGGCATTTTCTTCTGTGCCGGTGGCAGGACTCGAGGGAATGGTCTGAAGTTGTGTCACAGCGGGTTTAGGTTGGATATTAGGAAAGGGTTCTATCACCCAGAGGGTTGCTGGACGCTGGAACAGGCTCTCCAGGGAAATGGTCACAGCACCAAGCCTGACACAGTTCAGGAAGTGTTTGGACAATGCTCTCAGGCAACCCGGTGTGATTCTTGGGGATGGTGCTGTGCAGGGCCAGGAGTTGGACTCGATGGTCCTTGGAGGTCCCTCCAACTCAGAATGTTCTGTGATCCCGTGACCCTGCAGTCTGCTCGCCTTCCAGCTGCCTGCTCGGCCTCACTGCCCCTGTGCAAGCTGACAGCGCCCACTTTTGTGTCAGCCCTCCTGAGTTCCCTTAGCACATTTGCTACACTTGTGCTGCCAGCTGTTCTAAAACTCCCATGACTCTCCTTTGCTTGTATTTTTCATTCTGTTTGCCATGGAAATAAGCCTTCTGCTCCTCTGTTTCTGCTGTCCCACGGACTGTTAGAACATAGTAATTAATTTCCATCAAAGATGAGAACAAGGCTCAGTATTGTGGTAGTTAGTGGCTGGATGCGGTCACACAGAGAAGGAAAGGTAGGACAGAATTTTCTCCTGCACAGTCATTGTGGAGGTAACAGCCTGGCACAGGGAGCTCCAGGTTACCAACAGCACGTGGGAATGCTTGTTTGGTAGCCAAAGAGCAAGCCACAGTCAGTGCTGAGGTAAAGGTCATTGGAGATGTGGGTCTGTAGGAAAGCAGGTAGGCTTTGCCCATTCTGCTCACAAAAGTTCAGCCTCCCCTGTCCCTTTTCTGTGAGGAAACAGAAAGTTAATGAAAGATCAGAAAGCATGTGCAGGAAATTCTTCTGAAAAACTATAACATTAAGCAAAGATGCTTCAAGTTGTATTCAACTCTTCCGTTCTCAAAAAGTCTAAGACCAGGAATGTTTTATTTTCAAATTTAACTTCCTCCATTTGTTTGTTTGTTTGTTTTTTGGTTTTTTTCCAGTTAAAATCATGGCACTGAAGCAGGTTTCCAGCAACAAATGCTTTGAGGGTTTCCAGAAGGTGTTTGAACATGACAGGTAAACACCACTAAAGCAACTGAGATGTTTAGCTTGGGGCAGTGAATCCATACTGTCATTGCTGTCAGTGTTTTCAGTCTGCAGGGAAATAGCATGTTCTGACTAATATCCCTATTTCAGTTAGTAATAATGTCTACTGCTGCTTTGGCTGTGCTCTCGAATTTCTGTGTTAATGTTTAACATGATCCAGTATACTTAGTGCTGCAGATCTGAGGTGGGAAGCCAGTATTTTTACCTTTGAAAATGAAGCTGCATTACTTTGGGTTGGCCTGTTTGCAGCACAGAGAACCACTGTGTGTGTGGAGTTCCACTCACTGTACTGGGTATCTCACTTCTGTGCACTCTGGAAGAGTGAGCAGTGACTCAGTGAATAGATTCTTGATTGATGAAGGTGAATAGAAAAACAAGCTTTTAAAAAAATTTTGATCCAAATAAAAATAAAAATCATTAGTTGTGCTTAGATAAGAGTTTATTGGCAGTTTTGGGCTTTAGTATTAATTGAGCAACTGATTGGCCTGTAGACTTAGCAGATCGAAAACCTCCCTTTCTGGCACATGCTGTGCATTTTCTGTTGTGCAAGTTATGTGGATGTGTTCCTCAGTAAAAATTACTTTGCAATTTAATAGACAAAGCTCAAGCTAAATATTGCTGGGATTCAAAATTCAATTTTCAGCCTGTTCCTGGTAAGCAGCACTGTGAAAATGTGGCTTATTTGTAAGTCTTTGTTTTAAGTATATTCAGAACAAGGTTGGAAAGTTAGCTATTGCCAATTCAAGAGTCTAAGGCTGAGTTTAAAAATTGATTTTCCCTTCCTTTAATGTAGTTGTTACAATTCACTGACCAGTTCTTCTTTGAATGAAATGCATTGATCCAACTTCCCATTTTTAATGTTTGTGTTCTTGTTAATTAAGTAGTGGTGATAACGAGAAGTATTTTATTAATGCAGTGCAGAGCTAAAATGCAAAATGAAATTTGGAATCTACTTGCCTCCAAAAGCAGAAACTGGAAAGTGTCCTGTGCTGTATTGGCTCTCGGGTAAGTAACATGTGTCTTAGGAACTTAAAAAGTACAATCTTAAACATGTTTAAACTACTGCACTACAGTTACTGAAAACCTAATGCAGAGGCACTGCAGTGGCAGCTCTTGAATTCCACAAAAACTCATCTTCTGGAAGGTGGATTTAGTTTGTGCGTACTGTGATAAATCAGGAGGCAGCTTGGGGACAGCCCACCAGATTGTGTTGTGAAGTGCTCAGTGCTCAAAGTGTTCTCCCCTTTTGTTCTGAAATGTTCATACCTTTTGTTCCAAAGCCTGTATATAAAGGTTCTCCTGTAAGGCCTTCCCATTGGGGCACCTCCTGCTCCGCTTTGTTTATGACAGACTGTTTCAGCTAACAGGGTAGGGATGTGAAATAGAGCCCATGGAAGCCAGCACATTTGTCCTGTGGACTCCACCTTATTCCAGGTACTATTTTGCAGGAAGCAACTGGTGAACTTGAAAAGAGAGAGTCAGCTGCCTTAGCACAAGCATATCTAGTGTGAGGTAAACCTGTGGGATCAGAAAGGGCCAGGGGCTGAAGAGGCTTGTGCAGCAGGAGTGAAGTTGTCTCATCCACAATTAATTAATTAAATCCTTTTTTTTTTTTCTTTTATTCAAAATAAAAAGCAAAAACTCTGTTCTGTAATTCTAGGAGTTGCTTTATTGAGACTTGTGTTTAGAATGTTGGAGACCGGACTGTTAGTGTGGAGACTTGTGCTCCTTGTATGTATTCATTTCATGAAATAGCTGGTGGGTCTGATTTCTGTCATGACAGTGGGCTGGGTAAAAATGTTTATCCTTGAAGTTAGGAACATCAGAATGGTCTGAAGAGCTCTAAGCCATGCAGCACATTTATTTTATTGAATGTAAACAATGTTGTCTTGGGCAGTATATCAGTCAAATTAGGTTACTGGCAACTTGTCCTCAGAGAAAACTAGAATCATTAACTCCTCTCAAATTGCACAGTGAAGAAAAATTGAAATATTGGTGTGAAGCATAATTTATTTGTAATTGGACTTTATTTGGACCTGCTGCTGTACAAAAGGCATGTATTGCTGTGGGTTTTGGAGTCAGAGTGCTTATGGGCCCTTTATCCTGTCTGAAGTATGTAGAATTTGTCAGACCACATGTGTGATTCTGTAATGCAAACAGCTGAGATGACAGCAGAAAGAAAACTGTAGTTGCAGGGTTGGATGTCAGAAGTTAACGGTGTCAGCCTTAGCAAAAGTGCCTGTGGTCGATGGGTTGAAATGCAGAGCAGCTGAGGGCACTGTACACGGCATGAGTGGGTGCTCCAGGGGGTACAGGGTACACAGGAGCTGGTTTTGATCATGTGTTAGTGTGACTACATGGGACAGTGCAACTGCATTTCTGTGGATTGTTAAGTATTGCTGAGCCTAGTGAAAACATTTTCCATGTTTATGGAGACAGGAATTCCTCTTGTTTTTCAAAACCTTTTCTGTCAAAATGAGTTTTGAAACCAGCGTGCCGTGAGCAGTGAGTAACCAAGGATGTTTTTATTTCCCTAGGGTTAACCTGCACAGAACAGAATTTTATAACAAAAGCTGGGTTTCAGCAAGCGGCAGCCGAGCACGGCCTCATTGTGGTGGCACCGGACACGAGCCCACGTAAGTGTGAGGAGAGAGGTGCTGGCAGGCATTGCACCGGAGTGCACCCTGCCCTCAGGGAATGGGGTGCTGCAGGGCGCTGAAAGGTGCTCTGCCCACCTGAGCCAGAATTCGACCTCACCTCTGCATCTTGCATTGTTCACTAGATTACATCGTGTGTGTTCTTAACAACGCGGTGGTGAGCGTTTGACATTTGAAACTCTCTTCTTGTTGTGGCACTAAGACTAGAACAAAGGGGCCCTGAAGTTCAGCACAGATGAGGAGAGGGAGGAGAAGTGAAACAAGAAATGTGTGTTATTAGAATTCCTGCTGACATTTTGTGGCTGGCTGAGACCCTATAAAACCTGCAGAACTCTGTTGCCACACAAATCTGCAGTGCTTGCTCTTTATTGTATCCTCTCTTCTAAAGCCAATTAAATACATGTCTTCAGAGGATTACAATACTTGGAAAAGCAAACCAGAAACCCTTCTCCCCTGCAGCTACAATAGACTAGTGATGAATGGATTTTTTAAATGATGTGCTATTATTTTTTTAAGGCTGAGCTTATGGTATGGGAAACCTGAAAATGGTGGATCTGTGGTTATTGGAAATACTGTTATTTGGGGATTCACTGTTTTATGTTTCGTATTTGTTGGATTCTGCCACAGTCTCATGAGTGCTGTAAACCAAGGTGGAAGCTTTCTAATATTTCTCAAGCTTTAGTGGGTCACATCTGACTACAGGCAGTATGGGAAAAAAGCGATGTTCTTTCCGTAAAGTATTTTTTACATCTAGGTTTTGAAGTTGTGTCAGGTCCAAGAACATAAATACATGTTTCCAATGAAGGAGAGGGACAGAAGAGCAAAATTTGTGTATGAATGAACTTTATGCTTAGTTGTTGCTATTTGCTGCAGGCTAGAGATGGGCAACTAACCCTTATGTTATTCACATTGGGTAATTATACTGGAACTTGTTGGTTTTGGTGCTGTCCGTGTAAGTTTTCTCTATCAATGTGTAACTGCCTTTGCATAGGTCATTGCTTTGTCCATTTTCTTTTAAATCCCTCATGGCAGCTTCTCTCTTGCCTTTCAGTCTAAAAACTTTTAAGGATTGCTCTGCTATTTAGATGAATTTTGGTATGTGCTTCATATTATACTCTTAAATTTTAGCTCAGAGACCCCAAATGTTCTTAAGTCTGTTTGAGCTGTCTGGAGAAACAAGTGAAAAGCAATTCAAATATAATCATGAGCTGAGAGGTATTGAAAATGCTTACATGTGCTTTTCAATTGTGTAGTTATGACTGCGTGGGAATTACTTTCCAGGAGCCAGGAGGTGTAATCTGGATGGGGAAAAAGACTGCATGAAATAATTAAATACTTGTCAGTACAGACCCTCTGTCAGGCCTTGATAGATTTTACTTTTCCTTCTTTGAAGGGGTTTGTTTTTCCAGACAGGGATACTGAACAATATTATGCAGATTCCTTTTCAAATTTCTTTTTTTCAAGGCTCCCTGTAAGTTTTTTTTAGCATAATGAGCATTGCCTTCGTTGCCGGGCAGGACTTTCTGAGTTTTTGTCCATCTCCAAGGTGTTGAAGATAGACTTTTTACATCCAACATGTTGTTTGAGCACCCCAGTCTCTGTGATTGCTGGACTATTGAGTTACAGAATCACTCGGTGTTCAAGGGCACGTCACTGGAGCAAAGTCAACTTTGATCCTTGTACAAACCTGATTTCACACTGTGGCAGGGTGGCAGCCATCTCTGCACAAATTGTGAGGGACTGTTGAGTTACACATGGGTTTGCAGCATAATCTGACAGTGGTAAAAGCCCATGTAACCCTGAATGGGAGAAACTATGAAATAATGGCCTCTCTTTCTCCAAAACATTCCTGTCACATGTACCTTGAAATATTACATTCTGTTCTGCAAACCAGGCTGGTAAATCACAGACCAATCAAAGGGAGAACTGGATGGGATGTACTGACTTACAAGAACTCATCTGCAAATTTAGTTTGAAAGTGTAGCCTTGGAAAAGAGGATACAATCCTGCAGTTATTCAAAGATGAAATTATTTAAGTTTCACGGAGAATTATAGGTGGGAACAATGAAATGAATTGCAGAAAAGGTAGAGGTATAGACTTGTGAAATTATAGGAACAGTGAATGTTATTATTCTGGGGAATCTTAAAAAGGGAGGTGTAGCAGGCATTATTTAAAGCACATAAACTGGCTTGGACACCATTTGGTGATACATGGTTCTGTCATTCTGGGGGGAAAGGAAATTTTCTTCTGTTTCTCACACATTTTCTTGTACTTGATAGGATGAGGTCTAATGTCTGAAATAAGCTGGTAGCACCAATTAACAAGTGCCAAATCTTGGTTAAGTCCCTGGCTTAATTGGACAAAGCTTTACAGAAGTAATTTAGGAGACGTGTATGCTATATTTATTTATGAAGAGATACTGACACTATTTAGAAATTGGATATATTTGTAGGTATTATGTAAGTGACATTTTGAAGTGTTGAAATAACACTTGAAAACATTGTACTAATGAATGAAAATCCAAACTGTCTTATAATTGAAGGGGTAGAGATATGATTGAGAAACTTGTGTCCCGAGTGTGATTTGTATGGCAGGTTCTCCAATTCTGACCATGTAGTAAAGGAAAGATTTTTCATGCTAGGTGGCTGCAATATTGAAGGAGAAGACGAAAGCTGGGATTTTGGCACCGGTGCTGGTTTTTATGTGGATGCCACTGAAGATCCTTGGAAAACAAACTATAGGATGTATTCCTACATAAAGGATGAGGTAACTTTGCTGCTGGGTTCTCCTGGGGTTGCTGGGTAAGATAAAGGGGTGTGGCTCAGCCATAGGAAATTCCCTCATCTTGTGTTACAAGGTTATGGTAGATTTCTATAGAGATACTTTGAGTTACTTACTATCGGCTGAACTGTTTCCTTTTGATTCCACATTCCTCTTCAAATTGCATTCAGGCCACGATCACAGATGTCAGGCTAGAACCAGAGATGTGCCTTTGGTTTCAGTGGCATTAAAAGGCATTAGTTGGTCAGTTGTGTGCTTTTTTCTTAAACATACTCAAGTTGCTTTAACATTTTTATTACACTCTTGTTTCCTTTACAGCTGCCTAAACTAATAAATGCCAATTTTCCAACTGACCCTGAAAGGATGTCTATTTTTGGGCATTCCATGGGAGGTCATGGAGCTCTTATTCTTGCCCTGAAGAATCCTGGAAAGTACAAAGTAAGATGTAGTATAGCTTATATGAGGTATACTAATGCCTATATAGATTTCTGTACATGTGACTGAAGAAAACGTAAATCATTTCAGTTGCTGCAGTTCGTTGTTACATAGTATTTCTTTTTCCTGCTGTCTTTCTGAACAGTCTGTATCAGCATTTGCTCCTATCTGCAACCCAATTCAGTGCCAGTGGGGGAAGAAAGCCCTTGGTGGATATCTGGGACCAGATACAAGCAAATGGGAGGTATGTGTTGCAGCTGCAGTTCTTTAATAACAGATGAATGAGTGATCTGCAAATACATCACAGCAGGAACCTGGAAGAAGACTCTGGAGTGCCCATGAGCTGGTCCTGTTGTTTTTACTGCACCCCTCAGCACAGAAGAGCATTGTTTGTTTCTGGCAGGAGTGACGTGCTGTTGCCTTATGGTGCTTATGAAAATGTAATGAGGTACAGGTCTCTCATCAAATCAGCTACATTCCTCTGAGTTTTATGAAGATTTAGAAGTCCGGGCTAAGAAGAATTACGAGCAGTGTATTTTTGTGGTAGCCTGAAGAGAGAGACTGCTGCAAACTGTTCAGACTGATGAGCCTTGTGACATGTTGCAGGGGCAGCCTGTGGGAGGCCTCCAAAAGGAGCCCGTTGGATACTTGGAAATCGGTGTCCTTTAGAACATCGTTAAACTAGACAAAGTTAGGTTTTAGCTCCTAATTTTGAGCTATCGGTAGTTGTATATGAATGGCTAAGATACAAAAATGTTTGTCTGCATGGTTGCTGCATTATTTGGGCAGCCCTTCAGTATTTTTAATCTCAACGTAAACATTGCACTGTATTTCTAGAATTAAGTTAGAAGGGATTGTAGTGACCATGTACTCAGATTTCCTTGTAAATAAGCACAAGCTGCAGTTCAGTCCCTTGTAAACTGGATTAAAGTATGTCTGATTAAAACTTTACAGGATTGGAGAGTGCTCTCAGCTTTCATAATTGTTAATAGAGTAGTTTGTGTACTTAGAAACCACCAGTTAAACTTGCTTAGACTTCATGTAATGGATTTGTTGTGAAACAAAACAAGCCCCCAAAAACCTGTTTTCTGTCCCCTTAACTTGTTTTGGAGCTCTTCTGCAAACTCAATCCAGTAGATCAACAGCAGTCATCAGGAACAGACTTAGACCTGCCTTTGGCACAGATATACAACCTCCGATCTCTGTATTTCAGCTTAAAATTGCCTTGTAAATATGTTCGGGATCATTTGATACCATGGCCACAGTGCTGGGCTGAGCCCAAGCTCCCGTTTCCATCGTAGTGTCATTTCTGGATCTGGTGGCATCCTGGAAGGATGGCTCTGATGCCTTGGTGTAGGACTTGGGATTTCGCTGTCTGTTGGTGATTGGTCTTCTCCACAGCCTTAAACACTTTGCTGTCTTTTTAAAGGAGTTAGTTATTTTGAGCATGCACCAAGCACAGGACCCCACGGGTAACCTGTTCCCCATCACAGTTACATTTTGATGCGTTTGTTTAGTCTTTCATTTTTGTTTCTCAGTTGCACCAAGTTTTCTTGGTCAAATTATCATGGTAACCTTCAGGTTAAATGCCTTCCCATGAGCATAGTTGTGTTACAGTGGTGTTTTGACTTTTAGCTGCCAGAATAATTGCACCAAGACACCAAGTTTCTTCAGCAGCATCGAGTTCCTGCACAAGGGTGGGAATTAGTACTGACTATATTGCTGTTGTTCCATTCTGTAGGAATGCAGCCCTGGGCTGGATGTTCTGTTTGGTCAAACTGCCAACTTGGTAATACCTAGCTCATGCAATTTGCCCTTTTTAAAGCAATGGGTATTACTTTTCACTTGCCTGGAATTTCCCTAGATATTTGCTCTTCCAGAGTGCAACTTGGTGTCCTGATCAACGCTGCCCAGGACTCTCTCTGTGCTCTTCTTTTCCTGTGGTCGACAAACTGAAACCAGTTGAACCAGTTGAACTTGTTTAACTGAATGTCGTTTCTCTTTTATTTCTGCAGGCATATGATGCTACACAGCTTGTCAAGTCCTACTCGGGCTCTCCCCTCGACATCTTGATTGACCAAGGCAAAGATGACCAGTTCCTGTCCGCGGGCCAGCTACTGCCTGATAACTTCATCGCTGCCTGCACTGAGCGGAAAATCCCCGTAGTCTTCAGACTGCAGCAGGCAAGTTGCTTCTGCAGTCCTTGGTCGGTGGATTCTTGTTTGTGATTTTTGGTTCTATGCAGCAGGCAGTGAAGAGAGTGTCTGTGAGGGGGCAGGCATGCTCCCACTGCGGGTCTGTCCCTGGCCACGTGAGGAGGAGGGTGAGAAGTGACACTTTCCCGTCGCGCTGGCCATCGAGGTGTGCATCACCCGCCCGATTCAGCCGCGCTTCACCACTAGGTGCCGTCGTGCTTCCAGCTTTGGACAGGCTGATCCCTTCATGGGGACTCAGGCTGCCGGTGCTCGGCTGAAGACACAGCATTGATCATTTTTAATGAGTATCGCAGTCACCGTGCAGCCAAAGTGACAGATGGCCTTTTGCTGCATCCCTTGTCTGTGCTGTGGGTTTTGTGTTTACCATAAAACTTCGCCATTTAGTTTGCATGTGTTTGTGTAAATTAGGGAAGGGGTGGAACTGCTTGACATCCTAGATTCATGTAAAGGCCCGGGTGGAGGGATTGCTCTTACCTGTAGTGCAGTGGCCCAGAACAACACTGTCCTGAGAGCACCGGGGTCTTTGTCAGCCACTGGCAGCTTCCACCCAGACCCAGTGAGGAGCCCAGTTGTGGAGAGTGAAGGATTGTCCTCTCTGGTTTATCATAAACCTTGCACCTAAAGGTAGAGTTGGTGCTGATGAAGGGGCGTGGGTCAGAGGGTGACATTACAGCACAGTGATGGAGCAGGAACTCCGACCTGGGCTGTGTTCTCCTTGTGCCCTCCCTGTGTTTTACCAGAACAGCCCCCGTAAGGGTAACTGTTCTCTCAGACTGCATCTCGCTCTGCAGCTGATCCTTGCTGTTACCCATCTCTAGCTTACAGGCCCAGATTTGGGCAGCTTAAGGTACTTTCTGTTTGTTTGGCTTCCTGGTGCTCATCTATATTTAGCCTGTTACATATCCCTTGTCATTTTTATATATATTCCAGGTATTTCTTAAAATGGATAAAACCAGGGGAGTGACCACCTTTCCTTTAAGAGAGCTTAGTGTGATTGCCTTATCACGAACTGTACGTTCTCTGCTGATTTCTTTACTGTTGTTCTTTTCTAGGGTTACGATCACAGCTATTTTTTCATTGCTTCATTTATTAATGACCACATCAAACACCATGCAAAGTACCTCAAAGCTTGAACCATTTGGATGCTGCCTGGCCAATATGAATCTAGAGATAGAGGTGAACTGAGCAAAAATCATTTGCTGAAGTAATGTTTGTAAAATGGAGCTCTTCTGATTGTACTGATAAGAAAAATAAAAGTCCCACTTAATTTGATGTGTGTGCTTTAGAGTAAGTATTGGGAATGTTCTTGCACGCTTGGAAAACTCTTGATGCCATGAAGTTACGTCTGCTGCATTTTGGGTCCAAATGTAGGCCAGCAGATGAGTGAGTTTCAGACCATGAGTGTGGGTGTGTTTGTGGCACCTCCAGACAGGTTCTAGTGCAACTGTGCAGAGACTGTGATTAACAACAGCGTGCCCCTGCAGCTAATTAATTACTGGGCTTTCCTTCATCCTTTAATGGTGAAGGAAGTTGTTAGTGGCACAACTCATCAAGCCACTTAATCAATCTGAAGTGGTAGGTGTATTTTCCCTTGGCCTGTGTAAATACCTTCCAAGGACCAAGTCTGTGGTGAATGCAGACGAAAGCCTGCTGTGCACAGCAGTTCACTGTCCTGTGCGTTATCAAGCAAACGATCTGGAGTATTTAATGGATGACACTTACAGAAAAGACCTGTTAAAAAACATGTGAAGGAAGCAGTCTATAGTAAAAAGGATTTTTTCTCCACTTGCCTTTGATTCTTAAGAGTGTGAAAGGCTTGTACTGTGTTTCTTAGATTTGACAGGACTGAGAGGAAACTGCTAAATAGAGCTGAAAAAAGCCATTGCTGTCTAGCTGATCTAATATCTCATTGCTGAAATCAAGTGATGTGCTTATTTTACAAAAGATGGCAGGATTTAGTCCTGACAGTTGTAGATCTAAAATAGCTCCTGGTGGTATAATTCTGCCAGCTATCTTGGACAAGAACACAGATTGTTCCAGTGAGCTGCAAGTAATCCCTTGTAAACTCAGCTTTCTCATGGTTCAGTTGGACCTGAAATCATTGCTCAAACCTTGACTCACTCTTGCCAGAGGAAATGCTACGATAGATGTAGGATGGGTTGCCTTTTTTAAGCAATGCTGAATGCTCTCCAGTGTCTCTGGCTCCTGCTAATTCTAGGTTACAGGGAGGCTGGTGCTGGTGGCAGCCTTACATTATGCATTGACTTTTATCCATCTTGCATCTATTTATTTATTTATTGAGCTCTGAAGGCTGGGAAGATACAACTGTGTGCATTGCAAGAGTTCTCCGCAAGGAAATTATTGCAGAAAAATCCTCTGCTTCCAAAACCCCCTATCAACTGTGGAAAAGTACAGCCCATAAAGTCACCTATTCACTGAGGTTAAGACCCTCCATTAGAGAAATTGGAGTCTAGGAGAATCTGTACTTGGATGACTTGAGAACCCTGCATGGGAAAGAGAAGGCTGGATGCTGTGACTTGCTCCTTGTAGGACAAAGCAGCTGAGCACAGCTGTGGCACACTGGGTTATCCCCAGGGCTGAAGGCATTACTGTGCTTACTGCTTGGATCCAGTACTATCAAGGAATCTTCCCAGGTTCTGTTTGCTAAAGCAGAAGCCTGCAGAACAATCTCTGCATTTCAGGAGGAGAAAAAGCTGCCCTGTAGAGAGAAGTGTGAGCAGTAAAATGAACAACTCTCACACATCAGTGGGAGTAGGAGCAAACGGAAGGAGGGGTCTCCCCCCTTCTCCCTGAGCCCAGCCCAGCCCTGGCAGCAGAGGGCAGATAATTCACTGCCACTGAAGGACTGGCAGCAGCCCTTCCCAACGGGAGCAGCAAAGCTGCAGGGAGAACACTGCAGCTACCCAACAGTTAACAGCTGGATCTTATGCCTACCTTAGATGCAAAATTCCTTTATTTGCATCACATCATCATCTTCTCCCATCCTCAAACCCATCATTCCAGTGTGAAGCTCTCCAACCACCATCTCTTTTACAAGAAATCATCAGTCACAGGGATGGGCATTAAAGGGTTTCTGCAAATAATATAGTTTAATTGTAACTACAGTAAAGATCTTCTATATACATTATGTTCACTGTGAAGGGTATTACAGATTCGCCATGCATGTTTTATTGCACATATAAATATTCTACAAAGGATCATGAAGATTCTCTTTTTAGTCATACAGGTTAAGACTGCATAAAAAAAGCTGTATTACAAAATACTTAGAGCTATTTATTTACAGCCAACTTCAAGCAAATACTGAAAGACACTATCAGGGGAAAAACAAAATTTTAATTATGAAAAAACAAGATTTGTCAAAATAATAATAATTACAAAGCTTCATGTTGCCATATATACATTGTAAAAAAATACTCAGGAAACCTGCATTTTATCGCTCAAGATGCAGAAATCAATATTCCTATTTTTATACTTGATCCTCGAATGCTTTTAAAATTTGATAAACTCTGACTTGAAAACTTACTTTCTTTACATTGCTCGTGCTTTTTGACAAAACAGATATTTGTGCAGCTCTGTAAAATATTAAAATACATTTTCATTTAGTGTTAAAGTGCACAGTACATTTTATAGGAAACAATACGCTAGCTGCCAATCAAATTACAATTTAAGTCAATGTTCCGTCTATAAAATAAATGTTTTTGCTTTGGTTGAAGTAACTGGATATTCCACGCACACTCTGTCTCACTGCCTGCGAGTCCACTCTCCTCCTCCTCACACGCTGCTGTCACTACCTCCCAGCCCGTGAGCAAGTGGTGGTGTTGGAGTGTGGGGTCTGTGCTCAGACACCGTCTGAGCCACGACAGATCTGCTCCTGACCAGGCTTAAATGCAGCGCCTGAGAAGGCGTGTGACTGCCTCGGGAGGGGGTAGTGACAGGCACGCATCGCTCTGCCCAGAAGTCCTCACACAACAGTTCTCTCCACATACTCTCGCTTAAATATTTAGTCCTCCCGCCCCCTTCCCTCTTTGCTTCGCCACTCTACATTTCAAACTCCCTGCTTGTGTGCCCCCAGCCGGCTTCCCTTTTCACCACATGCAGCTGTCCCCTCCTGCTTGCCCAAATCCCATCACTAGCTTCTTGTGTGAATGAAAATGGGATGTTCCGGATAGCACAAGAATCACTGTGCTGTACTTTTTGATCTAAAATGCATGATGTCTTAGTAATAAATTATGTTTTTAAAAATCTCATTGAAAAATGTAAAGTGGTGATAAGGAGAAGAACTTTTATTTCCTATTGCTGACGTGGAAGTAGAGGTCTGATGCTGCAAATGTGCACTACAGAACATTGTGCTTAATTCTGCGGAGACTTTTAGAGAGAAGCACTGTACCCAGGCAGGCTGGATCTGGAAGATCAGATCTTTGAGACTGCCTGTGGCAGTTTCAATCATTTTATCTCCTCTTGAAGGAATCACTGAAGAAAACAAGTTAATTTTTTGGCTACCTGGTAAATCTCGTTAACGTTCTTGTGCTATTTTTTACTATTTGTTCTGTAGTGCTGTAATCTTTAAAAGAAATCAAGTTACAGTGCAAAATTACATTTCAAGACACATGATCCTAATGCACATAATTCATTTTGTTGTGGCAAAAGTTAAATGTCTTGTGCATAGTAAAATAAGCAATCAAAAATATTTGTTCACATTTATTTTTCAAGTTTACATATTTCCTTTTGTTTTTTTTCTTTTTAAACATCTATATACAAATAAAATGGGTGTGCTCTCACTTTCAGCCAATTTCGTCTAGTGAGGGGAGAAGTGTTACTGGAATGTAGGAAACTCAATGGAATGCAGACAATTTTTTACCAATGTTCCACAGATTCAAGAAATAAAGAATGCCATTCCAGCTAGCTGTTCTTTTAATAGAAGCACCTATTTTGTTTGCTTTTTATCTTACATATTAGAAAATACAATTTACGGAGATCTAGAGCTACTGCACACCAAGTAGAATAAAAAATAACTAAGTATTTATATTAAAATAAAGTGTTTAACCACAAAAAAAGCAGTAATAAAATACAGTTTCCTAATTTACATTTTGCATCCAAAGGATGAATAACAACTCACTAATAAATAATATTTATATAAATATTTTATGTCTGGATATTTTTAAAAGGCAATAGCCTGAAGCAACTGCAGAAAAACCTAACGTGGTAGCAGTCTGATTTACTCTCCCTTCTCCCTCCCCCCAACTGATTACAGTGATTCTTAGTTTAATAATACAAAGGTATCTTGCTGCAAGACAGCTGTGTACTCCACACGTTTTTAAGTGGCAGAGAGGTGGCTGTATTAGTAAGTGCTGTACAAAGTGAGCTATAAAAGCAGTGAAGCGCCAACTTCCTCTAGAAAAGGCTTCTGTTCGGTTTCTGCTTTGTAGTTCGACACACACGGACAGTCTGAAACATGGGCTTAAAATCGTAAGAATACTCTTGGAGTACTGGAGTTGTTTTCAATGCAGTTTGAAAAGATGGGCAGTTTTTTGATTCTTTCATGGCACAGTGTAGCTGGTAACAGCAGAGAGTAGTTTCATGTGAATAAAGCTTGTTTCACTGTGGTTACATCTAGCAATGCTTGAACTGTTATGCTCACTTTTACCAAGCCCTTTTCTTCTAGGATGTGATGTGGTAGGCAGAGCTTCTCCTAGAAGAAGACAAAAAAAGGAGTAAAAATTAGAATATTCAATCCTCACTGCAGAACCTCACTTCACGTGATCACATTTGGAACACAAAGCCCAGCAAGCAGGAATCGTTTCCTATTTTTAATTAAAAAGAGCTTCCTGTGATTTTGACAGAAAGTCTCTGATTTTGTTCCCACTACACCTAAGAGTTAGTGAGAGATCTGTTAATATTCTGGGCCTCAGAAACCGAGTTTTCTGTGGTCATAACAGCTAAGAGCGAGGGCCAGCAAGCACACACCGAACTTTCACCTCCAAAGCAGGATAACACGGCATTTGCCTTGTAATGACGTATGTGTGAGATGGGGGATGGAAGGCTGACTTCTTAAAAAAAAAAGGAAACCAAACCCACCCCATTCTCCCACTGAGCTCTAGACAGGTGGCAGGATATGCACCTTGGAAACTACACGCTAGCACATACAGAGAGGTGTGTGCACTGTTGTGCATTCAATAGGCAAAGGGTTTCGCTCCAAGTATTTGCACCTTGTTTGAAATACCCAGGAATCAACTTTATTCACCATAAGGACACATCAGTCATGGCCAGGATGGAACTCACTAGCTGTCCACAGAGGCTGTTACAGCAGAAGACAGTCAAGCAGTAAATACTGCATCTCCTACAGGGAGAGCAAGACACCCAGCCATGAATAATTAGAGAAAGCTTTAGAGGGGCAGCCTTGTGTCATGACTGACCCTCTCTTTAAAGAGAAGTTTTTCTTAATGTAACTGGGTATTCTTGTTAAGAAATCAATGAAATTATGAAATCAGGCAGCAGGTTTATAATAAATAAATGGAAAAGCCAGACTACATCACATAAACCATAATTACAACTGTAAGACTCATTGCCACAACATGGAAGCCAAAAGCGTTAAGTGGGATGACAAAAATATACAGATAAGAGAAAAATCCAAACAATGCTATTAAACACAAACACGTGGAAACACTGTCTGGTCCATAAAGTCCTTAAGCTGTATGTCATTGCTTTAAGCATGAAAAAGGCACCATCTGTGTGATCTAACCTGCTCCTTCCCTATGCATCCATACATGACCATCAGCAGACTTGGAATACTGATTTTTTTGAAAGAGAGGGTGGTTTTGATATTCTCACTACTGAGTATCTTAGTTATTCAATAAAGTTCTAGCTTTTAAAACTAATGATGCGTTTGAGATTCTGTTTTAATTCATTGCCTGTCTTCTACTGAATATTCTTCTTGCATCTGTAATGTTAACTAAGGGTCCCTTATTTTATACACTTCCTCACATTGATTACTTCTTCAATTTAAACCTCACTGATCTCTTCAACCTCTCTTCTCATGATACATTTTTTCAGCTCTAGTCCCTTCCTTGACTCCTATGGACCCTTACAACTCAATACAATGGGACTGGTACACACAAGAGCAACTCATAGAGTCTTTATTACACTATGCACCTGTGTTTAATTGTTTTCATCTCCTTCCACCGTTGTCCAGTCCTTGCTCAGGAGACCTCCTCCAGTGGGCCACAGCTCCAGAAAAGTATCAGTATTAAACAGCTGTTCCACTGCTTCTGATGTCTATGACTTTCTTTTGTTAATGAGTATTTCCTTTATGCATAACCAACATTTAGCTTGCTTAAATTTCTTGTGAAGTTCCTCACACCCCACTCCAGCCTCAGTGAGAGGAAAAACTGCAAAATGTAACTATTAACTACTGAACATGAAGATAAGACCCAAACTTCATTCACGATCACGGTATCTGATACTAATAACTGTAATTTACCTGTATTTTGTTTACATTTTGTATTTACTACTGAAGTTGCTTTAATATTTATTATTTTATGTTTGAAAGATTTTTTTAAGACCCAAGAAACAACTTCAAACAGATAATTTTCAAGGAGCTTGGCTGCGTAGGTCTGCAGGAGATGGACGACACACATTTCCCCACATGGAAGATGCTGTAATATTCTTGCTGATGCTGGGTTACCACTTCTACTGAGTTTGTGGATTCTGATTCACATTGACCAAACTATTGTGGCAAGTGCCTCCTGTTCCTGTCAGCCACCCTGCCCCTCTCTGCTGCAACTATTTGTCCAGTCAGGCCAAGGAACTACCCCTGTCTTCCAGCCAATCCAGGTCATCATCCACATTTCCATTCCAAACCTACCTACTGTAAACTGATCCTTTAAGTTAAGACACCGAGTTCTGCAGTTCATTCTTGTTTGTTCTTCTGACTGAAATATTGACCTGCAAGCTGTCAGAGATGGTTCCCCTCAACATTTATTCCTCTGAAAAAAAAGTGTCTTTCCCAGAGAAACACATATTTTAGGATGCAAACTCCTAAACTGATACCCAACTAGCACGGGAGTAGCTACATAAGAAGGTAGATACAGTGATACCAAATAAAAGGGGAAAAAAAACACCCCAATATTCTTCTACTTCAAAGGTGTGATTTCTACTAGACATTTTGCCAATCTACTGTCCTGGGAGCCAGTTCATCTAAAAATCTACAATGCTCTGATCCTGATAATTTTTTAAAATAATATATACTAATCTCATTTGGGAATACAAATCAGACACCTGAAGTGAAATGTTATTCTTTCCACACTCTTCTACTTCCTACCAGTGTCCTTGCACAGTAGGCTCTTGTTTCACAGATTTGGTGGCCCTTAGCATGCCAATATTTCATTATTCCTCCATGCTAGCCAAAAGACGTTTAATAAGAAGGCCTGCTGAATCCAGTATCTGAAAACTAAGGGACTGGTATTACACAAATGAAGGGTAGGGACTGAATCCAAAAACCCAACCCTAAGAAAACCTACCTTGCTAGATATTTATGTTTGAAAATATTTTACATTTTGCTATTGAAGTCAGATTTGCTTAAACTACCACAGTTAAGGATGTTTGTTTAAGAAAAATTTAAATTCCAAACTCACCATTTTTGTGGCACCTTGTAGCACTCACTGAGCTATTCTGTCATGTTCTCTTGCTAGGATTTTTGTAGTTGCTTATAAGCACATTTGCATTAAAAGCATAAGGGGATGCATGCCCCATTTAATATAAAAACCCCATCCACTATGATTTTTTTTCTGTCTTCAAAGGCAAGCATTATCTAATTATTTTATATACAGCATAGTAATTTAGTTTATATAAAGCAACCTCTCTCTACCTGCTGTATTTACAAGATGCATACTCCAATCAGGAAAGCTGTTCTAGGAGGTCTGTAAAACAATAGGACCATACAACCATGCTGTAGGAGTGAAAAGTTTCCCAGCACATAACTTTTTTATACATCATTCTGTGTTAGTGCTCAAAACATAAACATTTGATAGCCTTCTCTTATGAAGCAGGTGGAACTTGGCTGTATTTCATAATTCTGCAGCTAAACACATGGCTACAATAAACCTTCCAAGCTTGACAATGACACCAATGCCATCTCCTAAAAATGACAAACTTCTCTA
The DNA here is from genome assembly GCA_013398855.1 of Mohoua ochrocephala. Classification (NCBI taxonomy): domain Eukaryota; kingdom Metazoa; phylum Chordata; class Aves; order Passeriformes; family Acanthizidae; genus Mohoua; species Mohoua ochrocephala. The sequence goes on from VZTA01020105.1 coordinate 27,105, forward strand.
AACGTGTCACAAATCAATTCTGATATGTAAGCCCTAAACACTATCTTAAAAACTTAGTAAATGTCTTCCCTCAACCCTATCTCACATACTTTTCAAATCAGAGTTTTAGAGTCACATATTTACTTCTCAGACTGGGAAAAGTCAAATCCTGCCAAGGATGGACTCCAAAGCACAAACAGCTTTCCGTAGCAGCAGTTACATCCCAGGTGTCGCCGTACTTAGGTTCAGCTGCCGTCTCTGCTTTTCCATGCTCTGCCTCCTTCCCTCACTAGCTACAACTGCTCTCTGGAAACCACCGACAGCAGGGCTGTGAAGCTGCAGGCCATGAAGATTTCAAACCTTTTCTTAAATCCTCTCATGTTGAAGCAAATGCCTGACCAACCAAGAGGAGAACTTGCCCCTGACTCTGAGGAGACTCAACCTCACCCACTTCTCCCCCCATTAAATAAAATTTCTGTCCCTTTTACAACAGATTCAAACGCATAACACTTCTTTATAAAAGTGTGAATTCTCTCTCTAAAAACATCCCTGTTGAAACTATCACTGAACAAACTCCAAAAGAACAGAAGAACTGGCTACTAATTCTACAGACCAGCCTAAAACAATTGTGGGGGGAAGGGCTGCCACTCCACTCATAGCAGCACCAATCTCTCTATTCTCTATCTTCTACAAAAATGAAGACCTAATATATTTTTATTGTCTTTTTTCTCTCTAAGAACACAAAGGAACTTAATTACTTGTTGCAAGCAAACCACCTTCTACAGACACACAGCCATTTTGAATGGATAAAGATGTTTTCAAACTCATCACGAAGCAAAAGAACAAACTCCTCCTGAAGGAAAAAATATTAAAAAATGCACAAAAAGGAGGCAGCAGCAGGAGGCTGAATCACCAAGCAGCACAAAGAGACAGTACAACAGGTGTACCCACAAACGCGCACGTGTGCATGGGCTCGCCAGAGCAAGTTTCTAATCCTGGAACAAAATGTCTAATTTAGGACAGAAGAAAGCCAGGAATACACAATGACACTAATCCCTCAAGAATACGTGACACGCTTCACATATCTACAAAACACATCTATTTTCTTTGACACCAGATGACTTCAAAGTCAAGACAACTGTTTGAAATATTTTATGGCAGGGCAAGCAGCTTAGCAACTCAGATACAGTAAGCATTTATAGAAAAGACATTTCTGCCATAATATCAGATTGGTAAGTGGTAAAATGACCACATCACGATAAGAGCAGGGCCCAGCTGTCCATATTTGTTAGTAAAAATACAGAGAAATGGAATTCTACAATTTGGCAAGAGCCTTTCTCTTTCTTCCTTGTATTTGTGGAATCTGAGATTTCAGATCTACAGGGGAAAAATATTAATAAAACAATGAATACCGGAATGTTCAATTTCTCAAAGCACAAATTAAAAACCTAAGTCCATGTAATGCCCATCATTTCATTCTGAAGCCAACTATTTTGAAGTGGGAAGTCACTAAAAGAAACTTCAGGGCATTACACTTCAGCAAACTTTTATGTCCAATGTACTCAACCTTTACATTTTGTTAGGTCAAGGCCGGTTTTCTTTCTAAAGAGTTGCAAAAGAAAGCTATAGCAAATACTAACTTTTTCATATATCTAAGGCTATTTAAAATTATACTTTTACTTTTTTTTCCTTTTCCACTATTACTGTTGATGTTTGTATATGCCCAGATGCCCTGACTTACCTTTTCAGGTACAAATGAAAAGAGATATAAAAAAGCACAGTAATTCAGGCTGTAGTGCAGGTGCAAAATTATCTATTTGGAGTCAGAGCCAGTCAGACATCTAGATATGTGCATCTTCTGAACATTCAATAAATTGGAAATATTTGCAAAACTGTAACTGCTGATAGTGGGCTTTGGATTCTCCAATAAATTATGACCTTGAGCCACAAAACTTAAAAACAGACCACATATTTTACAAATTCCCTCACAGTTTTATTCTAACATGCTTAGAAAACGGTGACCTGAAACTGCAAGGAACAAAAATCTTAATAAAAACAAGACACACATGAAACAGTAAGAGAAAACATATACTTACAAGGGAAATACCAATTATACCATAAGCTTACACATTAAATACTGAGAAAGTGATGAGTGTTTTGTATCATCAAAGCAGATTAGGTCATTACCTTACAGCATTTTTCTACTGCTCTTTCTGCATAGTACAGCTTATGTTCTAGAAATGAAGGGAATGGCAAAGGTTCACAAAACCAGCTGCACCATTTTTTCCTCAACCTGCATGTATGACTGGGTTTTTTGGGGTTTTTTTGTAACAGGAGCAAAATTTTTGTGAAAAACAATGACGTGGCAATACTTTGGTAACTTATTAATGTATATTGAGTAGGAAACTGTATTGAATATTTGCTCAGATCTAATTCAGTCCCCATTCACATAAAGTTCAACTTTCAGAACACTTATTAGGAGCACGATGGGATCTATATACAGCTATCAGCTGTAAAAACTTGTTAATATACAAGAGGCATTTGAAGGACTACTACACTGCATCACACTGCACTTGAAAATATTTCTTTTTTCTGGATCAAGGAAAAAGAAAGCCAAATCTTCACATCAAAATTCCACCTGTGATCCAATGCAAACACATTTTGCCTGCAAGTATGTCCACTACAAGCTGTATTTATTACATTATTGCAGTAGAGATGAGATGACCTCCACCGGATATAAGAGTAATTCATATGATGGGCACAGTACAGATTGGAAACCAATTTATTAAGAAATCATGATTTGAAAATCTCTGATGATCACTGCAATGGGAAAAAAAATGAATGGGAAAAGAAACAGAGGAGCAAATATAGTTAATGTTATTAATGAATATAGGGGTGAACTACAGTGCACCTTTTTTTTTAAACTCAAGGTGATCAACTTGATTATGTGACTGGCTATGAGCAGTAAGTACCAATTACATCTAACTGGATGTCTCAATGTTGGCATCTCCTCAAAGGTAAGGAACCACCAAAGAGGTGAACTGTTTGTTTCACAAGTACTAAAGCCACAGAACAGCAGCACAGAAACAGGACTCTGAATTTAGCAAAGAATCCATTACAGTAGATTAATGATGTTTTAGTTTCCAGTTCCCCATGTAGTGGAAAAATTACTGACTTCAGAGATGGAAAGACAGGTATTTTTAACATTTGCCTTATGTCTGAAACATATTTTGAACAACTTTATTATATTTGCATTTAGAAAATGTAAGGGTAATTTCACTATTTCTTTCCCTGTAAGATTTATAGGTATTTGGAAGTGTAATCAGTAACAACCCCCAAAAAATACCAAACTGGATAAGCTTCATGTATGGTAGCACAGCTGCGCTTGTCATGAACCAAGGATGTTTGTTGTTTTTCACCATCTGTTTCAAGATGGCTTCACCATCTCTCACTACCAGAAACTGCACAGAATGCTACACTTTAAACACCAGATAATGTCACAGCTGAGAACACACATGGTCCCTAAGTAACAACTCTATTTGCATGGTAAGCATATACAAAGTTAGGACTTCAGCCAAGTTTAAGAGTTAAGTGTCACTGTGACTGGGGGATGCTCACTTGGCCTACACTGGCACAACACTAGTTCAGTTTCTAGCCCAGCATCTACTCTGATAAAACATCCAAAACCACTGAAGACATGAACTTCCATTTCTGAACACTGAAAATGCAAAACACACTGATTATTCCTCTTACCTCCCTCCAAACTATTCGATACAGTGGATAATCAGATGTGGTATTAGACAATGAGACAGACGTGTACTATAGGATGGTAGCAAAACCGCTCTCCACACGATTTTCTAATTTCAAAAGATACACATGTAGTACTCATACATGTAGTTCAGTACTATATAAGGAGGGCACAACACAAAGCATCGACAGGAGACCTGTTTACCACTTATGGGAGCAACAGTAAAATCCCAGCCCTACAGAAGACATCACTTTTGTCTCAAATGCCTACACTGGAGTATAGAGAAACACATAATTAATAGATTCTGAACTGATTCAAGCCATATGTCACTAAGTTTCATCAGAAAAGCAAAATATTTAGAACAAGACAACTAAAATTGAAACAAAGATCTGCTCAAAGTGGAAGCTTAAATGTCAAGCTGTGACTGAGTAAACAAGTGTCTGGTGTTGGAATTGCTGAAACCAGGCACGCAGTTAGAAGACAGGCCTGTGCAGGATGAGGACACAAGTCTAGCACTACATACCAAATAAAGAGCTTTGAAGCACTCACTGAACTCTTGCCTGGTCACAGATGACACTCTTTACAATAAAGTTGTTGTATGTATGCACTGGAAGCTGCTAGACACCAAACCCTTCAAAAATTCTGATTTAGCCATCATCTGAAATTAACTTTTCCATCCTAAAATATGTATCTAATAACACATTTACTATTTTATATCTGTCTATATATGTATCTATATCTATATGTATCTATTTAAGCCACAGAAACCAGGATAGGAACTGCATTTAAAAGTTTTTTAATAAAATTTTACAAGTATCTGTGGAGTGGAGATATTTATAGAGCAGCATTAAATCATAACTGTATGGCCAGAAGAACCAGTAACATACAAATTCTTATCCTAGTTATACTCTTAAAGTCTATAGCTAATTTTATTATACACTAGACAGGGGGAAATGAATGCATGTGTTTCCAAGACACAAAACTCAGCTCCTTTGGTTAGCCAGCCTGAGACTGAGTTACAAATTCAGGCAACAGCATCTAGGCCAATATTGCAACGTCAATATAGGTTTATATTTTTCAATCAATTTTCATTTGTATATTTCATGTCAATAAGGAGAAAACCCCAAAATTATCTTATTTGAAGTTTCAGAGTAGATGACCAGAACACAGAACTGGAAGGGAAATGGAGGTCATCAGTCCAGCAGTCTAACCATAGGCAGAGTTCAAACATAACCAAAATAGCTCCTGGCTATTTTACGTCTAAGCTGTTCTCTAAAACCTCCTAGGATGGAAAAGCTAGAGTCTTCCCAGAGGATCTGTTTCCCTAGCTATGTTGTCTTTGCTCCACTGGTTACACAAACAAATGAACAGTATCTGCATTTTCACAGGTGATGAAACAGAGGAGATAATGATGTGACTTGCTTGATGCCACACAAAAGAATGGCAGGTACAGGAATTTAACAGCTTATTCCCAAACTGTCTCACTGTACCGCATGATCTTCACCCTGAAACATTCTAAAGTCTCTTGGATTCTACGGCTTGCTCACACCCACTGCTAATTTACAGTCACCTCTGGGTGCAATGTAGCAAGTGTTTAAAAGGAGTTCAACACTGTTTTGTGTGACAGAAGAAAAAGATTATTCTACCATAGGAAAACATAACTACTCCAGTACGGAATTTAATCAGAACAGTAGAGACGAACAACAATCTTTAAAGTTACAGTACTCTTGTAAACATATAAGAATTAAAAAATAACAGTAACTTGAAAGATAGTTCTCCAAGTGCTCTTAACACAATATGTGCAGAGATAATTGGCACCCATTCAGAAAATACTATCACCTGCTGGAAGTGCCATCTGAAGCTGCTTCAATATCTGCAGCATTCTTGGATTTTCACAAAAAGTAAGAGGCTCAGTTCTGTTTAGCTCGTGATAGACATCTAGCCTACACCCAAAAGTGGAATAAGAGGAGCTTCACCGCTTTAACACATTTAGTGAGTGGTCTAGGCAACATGAAAGAAAAACTATATATAAAGAGGTACATAAGTTCTTAAACTAGAGCTGGAGGGGATAGAAGACATGGGACTTGCCTTCAAGATGCTAGTCCTCTCACCTATTTCAAGAGATTAATAAAGATATTACAAGGAAGGGAAGCAAGGGAAAGGGAGAAGTTTGTAAAGCAAAGGAAGGAAATTAAGTACCTGTAATTTGTCAGAGACAAAGCAGAAAGTTTGTGTGCACATGCGAACAGGTTATGCTGTTAGCAAATTCCAGTGATAAGTTATATACATCAAGACTATAAAAAGTATATGGAAAAGACAAAAGCCTATTAGATCCCAGGAGCGAAAAGTAGAAGTTGATTGTGGGGGTTTCTCCCC
>VZTA01020106.1:2925-42693 GCA_013398855.1 Mohoua ochrocephala
TAATCAAGTGAGGAAGCATACGGCACAGCATTAAGGCAGAGATTAGAAATTTCTTTGCTGTACCACTGTTGTTCCATCCCATCTGTGTCCAGTACCAGAGTAAGAAAGCTCAAAGATTTATATGACTCTGGTTTAGTGCAGAGTTATACAAAACAAAAACATAGCAAGATGCAAGGGTGATGCAAGATAGAACTATTTTTCAGGTCATCAGAAAGCTGGGGGGTGGAAATTAGCATTTATTTCATGTCTTACTCCTAAGATTCATATCTGTCACATCTCCGGCAGCATAATCTTTCACCTCCACCTTCATGAACCTGCACACCAAGTAGTTGCTCAGCAGGCCCCTGCATCCCCAAGCCACTGCAGCTGGCACCAAGAGTCACAGGGCAGGAGAACTGATGCAGCTCTATGTAGCCCTGGAAATCATCTGCTCTCTCCAGGCAACTCAATAGCAAAAGGTGCTTCCTATGCCACACTTACGTGGGCAGCAGCCTGATATCTACCAGGTTTCAACAAAAATATCACAGAATCAACTTTCAGAATATGAGAACACTATCATGTTTAGACACCAGCAGATCTCTGAGACCCCACTGCAGAAATCATACTCTCCTTTATTACCAGTTTGCTTCTAAAGAAGCAAATATATAGATTTCTATTTCTATAGGATCACAGAAGAACATACAAACTTATTACACAGTTCTGATACATTTTAGATAATACATTTATACAAGCAACAGATGTGATTTAATAGAAGTCAACTGCCTGCTTTTCCACACAGGAATCAGAGGGTTTGAAAATATCTTAATACAAAGAGAAGGCAGGAGGGAAGGCAACAAATCTTCTGTTGTCTGATTGCTGTAAAATATGCTATCATTGAAATACATTTAACTAGTCATATTCTGTTTGGGGAATTCACAGAGACTGAGTTCCAGTTCATTACTTTGAGGGCTGTGGTGCTATTGTCAGGGCCTCAAAACCAGTAAGATGGCCTAACCCCCAGATTAGAGAGGCTACAATAGCAGAAAGGCAATTATACTGTAGGAGAAATGTTGTCCACTAATCAGCTAGCAATCAATTACTAGGAAGAGAAGATAACCCTATTCCCACTCAAGCTCTTCAGTATTAATAGTGCCATCATGTAATTACTTTAGGCATGGGCAGGTGCATGAAAGGACAGACTCTATAGTACACTGCGTCTAAGATTAATGAGTTCTGTCAATTTGCCCAGCAGACATCTGATTCTTCAGCTTTATGTAGCCACTAGTTTTACACATGCCTCAAGGGGTTTTTTTCCGAAAGAAGCAACTACTAATTTAAACATATCCAAAAAATATACATCTTTTTAAAATCCCGGATTTTACCAGTAAGACTGCACCAAAAAGATTTCTAATGGGATTATTGATACAGCATGTTTCCCTACATCAGTTATTCTTTACTTTAGTCAGAGTAATGAGTGAAGCACAAGGTCCTACAAGCATATAAAACCTGCTAGAAAAACTGACAGCATACAGTCCTGCAGTCACAACATCCTGAATTTCACTCACACAATCAATTCCAATAAGTAAAAAAAGAGAGAGAAAAAGAAATGTTTCAGTAAATAAGTCACTGCTCAGAAACCAAGACAAAGCAAATACAGAAGCACTTTACTGCTAAGTTAGCAAACATGCTGAATGAGCACAGCTGCCAAAAGCAGAATCATTCTCTGTGACAAGCTACAGCCCACAGAGTTAAGTCAGAGATACAAAGACCTATGGGTCAAGAGAGATACAGCTTAAAATAGAATTTCTAACTGGAAAGTGGTTGCTTTTTCCTTTAAGTTACATCTACTGGAGTAAGCAGTAAAAGCCAGATTTTAAAGAGTTTTTAAATGAAACACTACCTATTTTTAGAAACATCTTCCATGTTTGGGAGTTGCACGAAAAACTCCCATCCCCAGAAAAATATGACTTATTCAGGATTTTAAGAGACCTTCACTCTTACTAAAAACCTGTTTCAAGAAGTTGTTTAAACACTTGCTTAAATCTTTTAAAAATAATCCGAGATATTTAAAGTCATTTAGCCGCTTAAACATGCAGACAGTCTCTCAAAGATCCTCTTAGACGTCTCTCTGAAAGTTCAGACTCTTAAATACCTTTGAAAATCTGGCTCAAAGTACTTGGCTGTACACACACACAGCCCTCATGAAATAGCACACTGATCTCCATTTGTATTTTTAAGTGCAAACATTCAATAATAACAATAAAATAATATACAAAAAAGGGGGCTGGACTCAAAATCAAAAATGCAAATACTGCAGCTATGGAGGTTACCACTCATCAGCCAAATTGCATTAACTAATCAGATGTAAGGTCCACGTCTCTGAACTGCAAAATCTTAACCTACTAAAAGACACAGGAGTGACGAAGCATTAACTTGTTTTTCTCCCAGTGACTTGGGTTGAATTTGATCCTAAAGCACCAGTGCAACTTCTTCAGTATCAATCTCACTGATCTCAATGGTCTGGAAACAATCTTTCTTTCTTTTTGTTTTTCAAAGTGTTTCTTCTAAAAACGTAAGCCCTTAAATATGGGCCTGAGCCAAAAACATGAAAAAATTTTTCTCAGAGCTTTTCTGTGACAGGTACAAGAACTGACCTATTTACTTCTCTCCAAAGTCGATGTCATCCTATTTGTTCCTTTTCTGTCACTTCTGTTTGATTATGGAAAACAGCTAGCAGTACCCACTTTTTTACCTTCCATTTAATGTCACAATTGACCACCCATGAAATCTTTCTCAAGACTACATTTATTGGATACTAGATTCTGCTAATTAATTCTCTGGATTAATTTCTTCTGAAGTAATGTTATCAATTGTTTCCAGTAAAGAAAAAGCAGGCCAGCAGTAACTTGATTTTCACATAAATGGATTAAACTTACACAAATGCAGTGGCTGAAGATATCATTGATCCATGTTCATTGGCTGCTGCTGCTGTTTCAATTGTTATTTGATATGGTAAAGGACAACAGAGTGGGAAACGGTTTTGATCTGAAGCAACTGTTTCTAAGAAGATACCAGCAACTCTCACAATACATAACTTACAAAATGTATTCTATGCACTGAAAAGCACTAATCCCTAAAATTGTAACTATTTCTGAAACTCGTGGTTTGATCCTGAAAGATGCTCAAGTTCATAGAAGACATTTGAATTGAGGCCACTCAATATGCAATAAAAATGTGTGGGAATTGCCAGGGGGAGGAACTATTCTACAAATTGAAAAAAAGGCAAAAAATATTAAATGTCCTTGAAACTATGAACTGGATATCATCAGTTAATGATTTAACACAGAAAGGGAATGACTGCTGCACTAGTCAGCATTAAATGTTAAGGAGAGACCTTCAAAGACATAATGAAAACTTAGGGATACCTCTCTTTCTGAAAGTTAGTGGGAAATCATCACCAAACTTGGTTTTTTTCTATATTTGAAAATGCCCTCTTTTCAAATTCTTGTAAGGATACTCTTGGAAATACTGGTTTGGCATGTTTTATTTGTTATGTAGTGAGTGTTGCATGGTGGCATAAAATCCAGACGTCCACTTTTGAACACTTTTCTTTCTTGACTTTGTTCAACTTTGACCACAAAACAAAGCTGAGTAGTTTTAGGGTTGCTTCAATTCATGTCAGCTGACAAGATGTTCAAAGGGTATCAGAGAGGCTATTCCTTTCAATCTTCCAAGGTAGGAAATGGACTGGACTGGAAAAAGAACTGACTTTTCTATTTAGATTCTGCTCTTGTGCGCTCTCTTTTCCAGCATGACTTGTCACTGACAGAGTAGGCAGTTTTTAGCAAGAAGGTGCAGGAAATTAAAGTTCAAGAAAAGAAGGAATGAAAAGTGAATGGAAAACAAATCTACAAAGGTTATTGAAGATACTACTGAATCCAGACAAACAGGATTTCATCTCATTGAGTTTTATGTTTGATAGCAGGCATTCTTAAATTTATTTCAGTCAGCTACTGTCATGAGCAGCACTAAATAAGAGGCAGATAAACTACTATCACTTCCTCTCTTGTCTTACCTCAAAACTTCCTGCTGTATAACCTCACTCCCTCTGGCCCAGAATGCCAACACATGCCCTTAGCTACCGGCACAGATTATCGACCCCTACCTAATCTTTCCATGCCAGTCTTGGTCATCCAACTTCATTCCAGATCTTCAAATTTTATTTCTTCGGAGGTTCCTGCAGGTGTTTTCAGTGCACCATAGCGAATAGAAGCCCAAAGGCAAAGTACAGCTCTATGACTGGGAAGCAGTTCCCACATCACCTGTACTATGCACTTTTCAATGTGGGAATGAATTTCCACAGATTTGCCTGGGACACTCACAGACAAATTCTCATTTATTTTGCAAGTCTCATTCCCACTGGCTTCCAGAGACAAAATGGGTTCAATATACACATTTCTGTCACATCAGAAAGTAACCCTAAATTGTGCTTTAAAGGATTTAGGTGGCGTTATTTGGCTTGCCTCTGCAAAACTTTTGCATCTATCTTGAAACATTTTGTTTCGTCTTTGCTGATGGTTTTACCAACAAATCTAACATTGAAATGCATTGCCTCTGCATCTCATACAAACTGTGGGCAATATAAAGCAACCATTCTTTGGTATTTTTATTTACACTGTTTTAGTAAAAACACATTTTTCCACTGCAGAATCTTCTAAGCTGCATAGAACTTCAGTATTTTTTTAAAATTTGCTATAAATTCAGATAAATCCCTACTGTTCCTAATAATTAACATGTTCTAACTATTTAAAATATTTTCATACCCATAATATTTACAGCCAGAGGGGTCTTCACATACTGTGTTTTTCATTCTCAGTAATTCATTAAGAAAACATTATGATATAAAGAGGAATCTGCCTGGATATTGTGAGCATTAATATTTCTTGTTTATTGAACTGCTTAAGCTGTCAGTGTTTATGAAAAGGCTATTATTGTAGGAAACTCGCAATGTAAGTCAAAGTATGTCATGGCAATAACAAAAATAAGACTGACGAAGTTTCTAACTGTTTCAGTTCCTGCTCAGCAGAATATCACCAACTGCTTAATATACTCAGTTCATTTGATTAATTAGCTTCATAAATTAGTGCAAATGATCCTTTTATCTCTGCGGTATTAGCAGCTTTCTGTTTTGAACATGTACTCTGCCTGCAAAAATAGTGATTGCTTCTTTAATAAGTCTGCTCCTCACATAAGAGTTCACATCTTCAGAATCATATCTATTAACCCGTGAACAAATAAAAATAAATAACTACTAAAATACTATTTTTACTCATGTCAGCCTTGCAGAGACAGTAGCTGAAGAAAATCAGGACAAATTCAACACATGCATTATGAAGAATTAGTTTTATAACACAAATCCAAGCCCCAAAGAGGAAAAGAATTTCCTGTATTCTGCCTACAAAAGATAAGGAGATTACCTGGCTATAAGTGAAAGCAGAGTTAGACCTACTGAAAGTGTTATTTGTGATAATTATGCTTGAGCTAGAAAGCATCTGAGCCTGAAATTCAGAGACCATTTGAGATTGCTGAAGAAGCAGTTCAGAAATTCGTCTTTGACATGTCATCTCTGCAAATGTAATGGGGAATCACAGGCAGAAAAAAACCAAAGAATCTGCTCCTATTTTAGCACTACATTTTTCACAGTACTATTGAAGTATACAGCAAAGGCTGAAACATTACGAAAAAAGAAATAATCTAGCCTTGCTGTACGTACTTACTTACCATGTCATCAGCCAACTTCCTTTCTGCCAGCAGAAGTGAACTGAATTGTTGAACAAGCATGGTGATGTTTTAATTCATGCTTCTCCTCCTGTTTGTCCCACTATGAACAAAATATTTACAGACCTACTTCATTATGCTTCTTTAAAACCTACTGACACAAGAGCACAACTTTCCCTTAATGGTCAGTATGGAACATCACTTCTGATCAGCTTTTTCGATCCTTTTGTGGACACCAAAAAGCCCCAAACAACTTGTCTCACTTGTCAGGTGCTAGAATAACTCACATTTCCTTTTCATCATCCATTTTTACTCAATGTAGCTGTATGTAAATTATGAAAGAAAACAAATTTCACTTTTTGTGGAAAGCTAGAGAGCTATTGTTTGTAAAAAACCTCACCTGCACAATAGGGTGAAAGCAGTTAGAGTTTCCAAATCCTTTCAAAATAGAAAAAAAAAATTGAAGAACACTTCTTAAGACCTATATATGTTACAATTCGTGTTTAAAATTACCCTTTTCATACGTTTAGCTATAAGGCGTACCAGAGTTATTTTCTATTAGCACAGAGTACTCATTGTAGTGGGCTTTGATCTACCCAATTCCTATCTGATCTACCTAATTTCTAAGAAAGTGTTTGTTTACTGCATGGCTCCTCTGACAGCTAGGATCAGCTGTTAACTTTACATGAATACTTTCCGAGTATCAAATGCAAGAGATTTCAAGCAGAATATTTTCAGTAACACCTTTTTTGTTTGGTGTGCCGCTCTACTGAATTCCAAATTCAGTGTGCAGCTCTCTCGTCTCATCAAACTTGAAGGAAGCAGACGTGAACCTGAGAAGTTTAGAACTGCACTGCTTGGGTTAATCATATGTTTATAAGCTCTAATGTGCCTGCTTTTATCAGACAGGCGTATTTTGTAAACAAAATTACACAGAGAATTGGAACTCTCCCATAAACTTAATGTTTCATTATCATTATACTTTTTTCTTTTTTCTCTGTACCCTACTGATCAAATTCCCTCTATCTGATAACCACATTGGACAACTTTTGCTGACTGTATTTGCTGGTTTGTTGAGATTTTTGTCGGTGGAGTTTTTTTGGGTTTGGTTTTGGTTTTGGTTTTCATTACTAATCAGTTCTTCTAGAAGTGCTCTTGAAAGGAACTACACACCACTGGAAGATCCATTGACATAACTCTAAATAATAAACTGAGATAAACAGGTAGGATAAGGACAAGAAAGGAGCAAGGAAGATTTTAAATAGAAACGTGAAACTTCCTCTACAAATCCCATTGTATCATAGGAAAATTCAGGTTGAAAGAGACCTCGGGATGTCTCTAGCCCAAACTTAAGCTCACAACAGAGACAACTTTGAAGTCAGATCAAGTTAAACAGGGCTTCATCTAACTCAATGTTAAAACCATCCATGGATGGAGACTGCCCAGTCTTTCTGCATAATCTATTCCAATGGCTGCCTGTCCTCAAGAGGAAACAGCATACCCTTACATCCAGTCAGAAATCCTATTTTTTTTTTATCCAATTTATCCCTATTGTTTCTCCCCCTCTCACCATGCCCCACGGTCAACAGCCTGGCTCCATCCTGCTAGACCTCTGCTGTTCATGTCACTGTTTATCAATGTCCTTCCTGTATTGAATCTGGTATTCTTGATGTGGTCCTCACGGCCTGTAGTGCTAAAGACAGACAAATTCTAGTAATTCTCTGGAGTGACCTCCTTGCCTCTACTGCCACATCTCTTCTAGCTTTTAAAAAGCAGTTAAAAAGCTCATACCAACAGCTCTTATTCACAGGTCTGCAGCAGAAGAGGTGTTACAGGCAGGTGCTCTGTCTGTAAAAGAAGTCTTTCAAAGGATTGCAGAGGACTCTGTCACCATGAATGCATTTTATAGAGACTTTTTTTTTTTTGTCAGAATTCTACATTGGAAAAAGGAGCAAGTTCCACAAACACCCACATCTGCTGTAGAAGGGCTTGCTCCTCCACACTGTCTTTCTTTGCCCAGCAACTGGAGGAGACAGGCTTACTGTGTAAGGCAGCTGCTCGGAAAAAAGGGGCCTGTTCCAGGCCATCTCTACTGATAGTTAACCTCGTGCTTCTAGAATTTCTGCAACTTTTTAATGTATGTTATAGCATTACAGAATTTCTTTTTTTTATTCTTTCTTTTCGTTCTCCCCCAACACCTCTCTACTCCCTTCAGTTTCAGGAGATCACAATTTTATATTCAAACAAAACCATTAATAATAATCACTCAGAGAGATTTACCAAGGCAACCTGGAGGCTCCAATTCCCAAGTTCCATTGAATTTCTGAGGGAATTTAGCACCAAACTCCCCCAGGTTCTTTTTTAAAATGTCATTCTTAAATTAATATTGTGCAACTGGAAGTATTTGCTCCGAGTATAAAAACATTGCTGTTCTGCTAGTTTAATTTTCTAAACATTTCTTGTCACAGACTGACTCAATAGCCACATCAGGGTAAACCTAAGTGGAGTAAGAATAAGCTTCTCATTCAGTCACACAGTGCACTCCTGCTTGATTGGAATGGATATTGTACATAATATGTCCCTGCAGATGTTTTCTCCAGTGGGGCACATTGAATTTCATTTAAATGCCAAGGCTCAAAATCTAAAACAATGTGACTTTAACAAAAAATCTGATGAGGAATTTGATGAGAAAATGGCAAGAATTCCTGTGGCATTTGGGTAACAATTTCAAGCCTTCGTTTTAATAGAATAAACAGGATCATATTTCATTCAAAGCTGGCAATGAGATGAGCTTTGGGTATTACATTGATATAAACCAATAAAGAATTTGCAAATTTGAAGCACTAATTAACAGACACAATATTAAATGAAAAAAGTTTGCTCCAGGGGCAAATATATTTTGAAGACTTTAAACTTTTATTAAAAGACAATTTTGAATAGCTTCTTCTGCATTTGACTATTTTGTTAGTTTCAAAGAGGGGGAGTCTAATGTTTTAAACTAGCTTGTTTAATATAGTTGGAATATAAATGAATAAAATAACAGTCTCTCTTCTACCTTTCTGAAATAATAACTCAATGTCATGTCACTTCAAAAGAAAAATACCTCATAAGTTGAACCCACACAGCCGAGAGCTGTGTAAGAGGATGTTAGTATTTTACCTACATTGAACTCCAACACTATTTCTATTGAACTATATTTTTTAAAGTCTTACAGTGCTGAATCAAAAAGCACTCATATTTAGAACCTGACTGTACTATTATGAAAGCCCCAGTAAAAATGTATAAACAACAACAACAAAAATAGGAACTTTTGGTTCACAGTTCACAAATGTAATAGCAAGAGGATTTTCTCTACCTAATTGCAATGCTGCACATAGTCGCCTTTTTGATACTACAATATCCAAGACTTATGTATCTAAAGACTCATACTTCAGAAAATGGGAATGTCAGCTAGAATATTAAGGAATGAAATCTATGAGACTGACCTTCAGATAGGACTGCTTTTTGAAACAAGTGGTTATTTCATCCTAAGCATAATACCATCAAAATCTGCTGATGATAAAGTCACCTGCTCTGACAACTCAGCAGCTGTGCTTCACTTAAAAGCTGTCACATATTTAATTCATTAGCAAGCCAGCTACCTTCTTGCTTCAAGAAATTACGGATTTTTTTACTTCCAAATGTTAAGGTACTATTTTTTCTTTTACACTCTATGGGATAATTGTGCACCAGTATCTAATCCTATAATGGCAGGTCCATAGTCCCTCATATCTAATCTTCAGTGATGCCTCCATTTTTTCCAATGACTTTCATTTTTCTTGTCTTTAATAGAGTTGATTGTAGTACCTTTTTTTTTTTCTTTTTTATTTAAAGGAAAATTATGAGGTAAGTGTTTAGAAAGGTAATTGATCTGTAGTTTAGAGATAAAAGGCCTGATCTTTCCTTCTGATACTGAATGCGCATCAAAGTCAAGTTGAAGCACTTCACATGCACTGCTTAATGAAAACTTGTAGAAAATGGAATATAAAAAAAGCCATTAGCTACAAAAATAAATGACAGGAGGTTCTGCAACCTATTCACTGACAATTTGTGTATCACTTGGATTCAAAATCTATACAATCTACATACACACATGCAATACTGCCTAAGTTTTATGAACAACTATTCACAAAATCTCACATGTTGTGTGTGTCTGCCCATAACTCTGCATCTGAAAAATGCCCAGAATAATTGGGGCTAGGATCCAAAGTGGGGAAGACTGTATATTTTTAGAGGGTAGAATAGAAAGCCCACACAAAAACAAATGCAAAGTTTGAAAGCAGAATGAAATCTGTTCCTCCCTCTCTCCATCAATGCATATCTCAGAATCACAGGACATAACTCCACAGTAGACTAGCAATCTTTAATTTACAGAATATCCAAGCTTCCTCATGCTTCTATCCCAAATTCAAAGTCTGGTTCAAAAACCAAGGGAAAATCATCTGCCTTGGAGGCATAAAGGCACTGTGAATAAGAATACACATCCTCCATGACAGAAGTCAAAGCAGAAAGCTGGCCCTATCCAGATACAATCTGGATGAGGGAAGAAAAAGAGACTCCCTGTCCTACGTGTCATGCTGGATGTGATCACACATGCTCCAAGACATGTGCAGAGCAGGATAGCCATAGAACCATAGAATCGTAGAATAAGCTGAGTTGGAAGAGACCCATGAAAATCATCAGGTCCAACTCCTGGTCCTGCACAGGACATCCCAAGAGTCACATCGTGTGCCCGAGGGCATTGTCCAAACACTTCTTAGACAGGCTTGGTGCTGTGAGCACTGCCCTGGGGAGCCTGTTCCAATGCTAAACCACTCTGGGTTCCCTTAAACCTCTTCCTAAAGCCATGCCTGCATAAGCTCACCACAGCAGTCACTGTGATTCCACTGTTGACAACCATTACTTATTTGCTTACAAAAAGAATGTGATGCGAACAAATGCTTCAGAAGCAGAGTGAAATACAAAGGCTGTTGTGCAGCTCTTCCACAATAACAAGGAGCTATTAGGTAAATTACCTAATCACAAACCAAGAGAAAAAAATTCAGGTATAGAGAGCAATTACAATATGGACAAGTAAACACATGGCTGCAGTAAGCTGGAGAGGGTTATTACAGCTTCTCTGCGCTAATTCCCCCATTGTTACCACATTACTAAGGAGTATGTCACCTTATATTTACCTTGAGTTAAGAGCAGTCAAGCCTGCAGTTTGCAGTGTGGTGCTGCTAGTTTGTGTTTTTGCTTTATGGATGCAGTAACTTGTTTGCCTACCCATCTCATTACAGAATTAAATAACAGATCATTTCTCTATTAAAAGAAAATTCTGTATTAAAAGCTATCTACCTCATATCCTCCTCATAGTCCCCACTGCACCTCACTGGTGAATGCAATTTTCCAAGGAAATCTATCATAGCTCTAATACGTAAGATAGTTATTGATCTGTAAGTGAAATTATATATGAGTGAAGACATTTGCACCTGTACCTGTCACATTATAAGATGCTTCTGAGTAACTGATGGAAGGATTTAAGTATACTTATTGAACCTCCAATACAGTACTGAATCATTTAAAATACTACAGGAATGAGTGAAGGATCATGAACTGGAAGAACCAATTCAGCCTGCACTCTGAGGGGTCTAAATGCCCCAGGAGTACAGATGGAATGCGGGTGCAGTGCCGTGGGTTGCTCAGCAATCTGTTTGTCAGTGACCACAAAAGCAGTAAGGTATCCTGCTATGCTAAGAAAGGAAGAGGGAGTAATACTGAAAATACTAGCTCATTATCCAGCTCATCCCTTTATTATGCAAGGAAACAAAATAACACAAAAGCAAAATCACAGACATTATGAAATAGAAAATTAAGTTTTGATGGGGAGGAGAAAAGTTAGCAACATTGCAATACAAGGATCCCAAATCCGGCCCAAACAATCCAAGCAAAACCCCACAACACAGAACTGTGTAAACTCAGCCATAGTGCATCCAGTTCCAGGTCAGCTCAGGCAGAGCACTCATGATTAACACAAAAACTTCAATAACACAGCTGGAAAACTTTACCATAGAATGTAACACTGATCACAAATTTGAACCTCTAATTGTGAGTGAAAAATTTTAACTCCATTTCATTTACATCTAAAAAAACCAGGACTCTAGCACGGCAGAGGAAAAACATATATTTGTGAAGCAATTTCTGACAAATGTATCTGTAAATATTAGGTCTTTCCAAATTAAAGCTGCAGTAAATAAGAGTGGATGTCACTTCCTTTACAAAACACCCACATTTCTTTATATTAAGTACTACTAGGTACTCTTCTACATAATATAGAACTGAACTATACCAAGGAAAAATTATAAAGATAGAAGTTTTAAAATCACAAATCAGTATTTTAAAGGTACATTAATAAACACTTTGTGTAACTTACAGCAATTCTGTCTGTAGTCAGCTAGGTTGAGATTTTGCCAGCCATAAAAAAATAAATTGAATATTTATCCAGAGAAAGGTAACTTCCACAGCTGTGATAAGGTCTAGATCCTGCAAAGAGACACCTACTTTGCAATGTCAATAGGAATATGAACATTTTATGAGGGTACATAAGAGTGGGCAAGATTCAGGTCTTGGATAAGATAAGATGTACTGATGCTATCAATTCTCATGTATTTTCTGGATTAAGGGAGAGCTTTTCCCTAAACCAAGATCTATGAGTTCATGCTTTTCACTTTGATTGCAATACTTTTAACCTGTTCTGAAAACAGCCAAACTAGACGAACCTTAAGTTTGGTATAAAAGGCCACGAAACCTCCGTCTGAACAACTCACCAGAGACGTGTCTTAGCTGAAGAAAACGCAGCACTTTAATTCTGGCAGAATTTACTGACAACTACTGAAACCAGCACTGCTGAAATCAACTGGTCAGCCCAAGAAGTGGCTGTATTTGTTACCCAGTCACCTTTTTCTGCTTTACATTCAAGCTAATAAATAATCTAAATTCTTATATTAGAATTAGAAGTCTCTAATATTTCTAAAAACTGTATCCTAAATAACAGTCTCAAGAAAGCCACTGAGGAAAAGGACAAATGTCATTGCATACTTTTGAAAAAAAATGCTTCAGGCTGTTTAAACATCTATGATTCTTGAGCAGCTGTTTGAATCTGGCAAAACAAGGGCACTATGAATAACTCTCCTTTAAATACACAGCTTCAGCAAAACACTACTCTAGTTCATTCCCCCAAAGTAGCTTACTTTGCATAGCAAGCTATTGATACAACAGAATAATTTATGTCATAGTAATTGTAATTTATACCTCTTAAAATTCTTCACTTCTGAGATGCTGGCAGAGATTTTTAAGAAATATATCTAAGAGAGCAATTCAGTAGCATGGCAGCTGAGTATCTTCAATAGCAGTTCGGCTCTTTCCCAGAGTCATTCCAATAAGACAAGCACACTACTGGAATCAGGTACAGCTTCCCACCAGCAGGCAGCAGGATTTTCAAAAGAAGACAAAAGAATAGTCAAGTGTTCAACAAGTTTTGGATATTAACAAAATATTGCGTTTACCTTAAATTTTCAATAATAGCATATTAGAACCAGGTCAGGCTATTCAATCCCAGTTCAGCAAAGATTTTGTTTCATTTTCAAAAACTTTCAGTATTAATTTAATTCTGCTCTCACTGAAGTCAGTGGGAACTGATAACAGGTTTCAGCATCAGAGTCAGAGAAACCTCGAGCAACTTTAGAAATCTGAGCTTAAAACTTTGCCATCTTGGTCATTGCTCAATAAATGTTACATTCAAGTACACATATACAAATGTTTCTTGCCTTTTCACTCTTTCTCCCAAACACATATATGAATGCACGGACAGACAGAACAAATGAAATGAAGATTTTTAACTACTCATGTGATATCTATCTGTATGATTTTGTCTCATTCAGGAAAAACAAAACCAAAACAAAAAATCCATTAAGAACAATACACAAACTTATCTCTATCACTTTTTGTGTAACCCAGCAAACTTTGTAACCATGCATTTCAGAAAGCATAGCTTTTAAACTTACATGCACAACTGTTCCATAGCATTGTTCACATTTCCACAACTTGGAATGTAGCCTTTCAATAGACCAAAAGAATATGTCTGTATATAAAACAGATACAGTGCTGATTAAGCTAAGAAATTACTTTATAGGTTCCAGCACTGCTGCTGGGTTTAGAATAAAGTTCCTATGATGACTGCCCACTGATTTCTCTTACGGAATAAAAAAAGCTGTTCTCCTCCATGCTGGGATTCAGGCTCAGGTCTCTGAATTAGAAAAGACATAAAATTCTACATAAGTAAGGGTTTCTGAGAAGAGGAAAATGCTATGTGTGTAGCAAGTAGGCACTTCTGTGAAAAATACAAAATAGTCATAGACACAAGATGTTATTGCTAGAGAATGAAGCCACTGCCCAATTAGAATACCTCACAGAAAAAGTGGCTTAAAAAACCCCATATCCCAGGCAATCAGAATCTAATGACCACTTAAGGGAAATCTTTCAACCTCTCAACTCTTTCAAAACTCATAATACTTAGAAATACATAGAGCTCCACTTGCCAAACACTCCCTAGACTGTTTTGCTGTGGTTTGCACTTCAGGATACAAATTTCTCAGAAAAGGGACACTCTCTGTCCCTCTTCTCTACTGTGTCACATTTCTCAGGCAGTCTTCATCACTCTGTCCCTTTCCATACAACCCTCTGAGAATAGGGATGGGACAATCCTAGATGTACATACAGACTGGGGAATGATATACTGGAAAGCAGTGCTGGAAAGTGGAAAGTGACCTGGGGGGCCTGGTCAATGGAAAGTTGAATATGAGTCAGCAGTGCCCTGGCAGCCAGGAGGGCCAAACGTGTCCTGGGGGACATCAGGCAGAGCATCGCCAGCCAGACAAGGGAGGGGATTGTCTCGCTCTGCTCTGCACTGGGGCAGCCTCACCTCGAGTCCTGGGGGCAGTTTTGGGCACCACAACATATGAAAGACATTAAACTATTGCAGAGTGTCCAAAGGAGGGCAACAGAGATGGTGAAGGGCCTTGAGGAAAAGCCGTGTGAGCAACAGCTGAGGGAACTGGGTCTGTTCAGCCTGGATGAGACTGAGGGGAGACCTCACTGCAGTTACAGCTTCCTTGTGAGGAGGAGGGGCAGACACCAATCTCTTCTCTCTGGTGACCAGGACCCAAGGAAAGGGCCTGAAGATGTGTTAGGGGAGGTTTAGGCTGGATATCAGAAAAACATTTTTCACCCAGAGGGTGACTGGGCACTGTAACAGCGCCCCAGGGCAGCGCTCACGGCACCAGCCTGACAGAGCTCAAGATGTGTTTGGACAATGCTCTTGAGCACATGGTGGGGATGGTGCTGTGCAGGGCCAGGAGCTGGACTCAATGATCCTCATGGGTCCCTTCCAATTCAGCATATTCTGTGTGATTCTGCTCTCATCACCAAGACCCATGTTAGACTACCAGATTTCCCTCCAGGATACGTACCGACTCTCCATACATCCATGCCTTCCCCAGTTTGTAAGTTACTCATACACATGTAATAGCAAAGCCAGCAAACATGGAGGTTTTTACAAAATTTCCACATACAGTTCTTTTGGGGTGAGCAGAAGAGTCCGCATCCATTTCTCTTTCCTGAACCTCTTTCTGGATTCAGGCCTCATGAGTCAGCTCTCTCTCAGATACATACTTTCGAGTACCCAACAACTTCCCACTAACAGTCCATACTCATTTTTTGAAATGTGTTTTTCCTTTTTCCCCTCCAAATCACTTGCTTGCCCATGGCAGGCTCTGCAATGAATTTCCTTCCCCATACCCTTCCCTCACTAAAGCATCCTTTAAAATGGTTATTATAATTTTTTTCTTTATAACCCCGAGCCACTTTTCCACTGGTGTCCTTACAAGAGCCTCAAACAGTCTCTAGCACATAAATGGAAACTAATCAGGATTCATATATTTTACATACGCAGAGTATTCAAGCAACTTTTCAGTAATGATTTTCCAGTAAGACTTTACTGTTGAGTTTCTTTTGACTACCTTTACTTTGCACAGAAAATGCTCTAATGAAAATCAGCCCTATGTGCACATGTCTGGGTGCTGCCAGAACTCCCCTCTCAGACTGCAGCACGCTAAGCAAAACCTGAAGTAAATGTAAGCAGTTTTCTGGTTTCTCCAGGACCATCGTTTGGGTGACAGAAACTTTTATGTTAACTTCCCAACATTTCTAACAAGCGTTTAACATTGATTTTGCTTACACAGGCAATGTCCTGTTAAAGCCAGCAAAAGGAAGAGAATCAAAAGACTCTCTACACAAAGTAAGCTTTGATTAATCCTGGGTAGCTCTTCAGAGGTTAGAAACTAAACAAACATGTGACTTTGAAATTAAAATTGTTCAACAAAATTAAAACAGATGCATGCTATGCTAATAAGAGAAAAGAGAATATGTTACAAAAGATACAGTGGGATTTTTCGAGGCCTGAAACATCAGTTTCAGTCAGGATTTCACAGGTTAATGTAACATGGGAGATAAGTTCAATTTACTCCTAATATGAGCAGGAGCTCAAAATGTTACATAGAATTTTTTTTATGCTGAATATTATATTTGAGTTACGTAAATTAGTCATAGTATAAAAACATAAACTGAGGCAGAGGAATTCATGTTCTTGGCTGAAATCACACAGTATTAAGCAAAGCCTACTTTAAAAAGACATAAAGTACTTCACTTAGAAATTATTGTTGATGAAAATCAAGTACCTAATTATAATCAAGTAGTAACAAGTTAAGCTGTCACGTGAGAGTAAAAATGAAAAACACACGGAAACCTGCAGGCTTGTTTTCTGGATGCAATATATATGGGCTTGGAGTGCTTTCCAAATTATAAACTCTCATTAAAGCATTATCTAAAATCAGGACATACGTGTTACAGTATATTATTTGCCCAGGGCAGTCATTTTATCCTATGAAAAGAAGATACATCCTTAAGTACATCCTGTCCTGTTGCCATGTTTTTTGTGACAGTGTGCTTCTCCTTCTCTGTCTCAACTTGACCTCTATTTCTTGTAAACCTGGCTCAAGTGACAACCACCAGTGGCGGTCCTAATGGATGGCCTGGTCATGATGGCATCCGGCTTTAAAGTGGATTCAGGGGAGATGTAACAGAATAGCCAAAGGCTAATCCGAGCAATGCACTCTCCAAACCACAGTGCTGGTCAATGCCCTACTCAAGCCATGTCCGGACGAAGCTAACACCTGTAGTCAGTATACAAACATGACTACAAGTCAATCATCTTACTCCATATACTTATGGACAGCCCAGGGCCCATTGAGCTCTCCTGAACAGCAGTGGGCTGCAGGTCAGAATAAGTCCCTGAGTAGGAATGCTAAAATAATCCTTATTGTATCAAATACTTGGCAAGTGAATTGGGAATAAGCACACTGAAACTTTGAAACCTTACCTAAGTGATACAGAGAAATGACTGTGCATATATAATCCTTTAGACATCAATCATTCACCAAGTCTGGGACTAAATCTGGATCCAGCTGCATCTAAACTCCCCTCTGAGGAGTTTAGAATGAAAGAGGGGTCCCTTCTGAATCTCATGACTCAAGAGGAGGGTCTCAGACAGTTCTTTCTGACCCTGTTCACAAGCAGTAAATACTCACATGTACCTTACCATGGATTTTTGTTAAAGCAGCCATATTTACCGTAGAACTTTGTTAATGCACTGCCTGATAAAAACAAAATGCATTGTTACTTTTCTCCTATGAGCCAAGTGCATGACTCTATCCATGACAATTTTCCACCAGTTTAAACAAAACTTCACAATGAAATCTCGCAATTCTTTAAAACTGTTATACAATATTTATTCCTCAAACGTCAACTTTCGCTATGGGCCCCACCCTGTATGGTGCTGAGTGCCCTCAGTTGCAATTTGACATTCGCTTTGGCTTAAAAACTCATAAAATTGATTACAATGCCACATTTAACTGATAAATGCTTCTGGGCAGGTCATAATTTTATTTAGGATAAATAAGAGCAAAAGGTAAAAAGCAAAACAGAAGTGAAAACCAGTGTAGTTTCCAACACATCGGGCACTAACACTCCATTTCACTGCACTGATGGAAAACAGCCTGAGAAATAAAAAGGAAGACAATGAGTCTTTTAGTTGGAAGTTCCATCCTATGTAGTCATTTATTTCCTTCTGAGATTGTTCAACAGGCAACAAAATCTCTTAAGTTGGTAAATATTAAGGGAAAGGAAGAATGCATTTTTTTTTCTTTGACAGCTGTATAATATCTAGGCATAAAGGGAACAGTTGACACTGATATTTTTCATGACAAGCTGTATGAACAGTGAAGTCACATGTATTTAAAGCTAAGTTAAAAAAATAGCTAAGCTATTCAGGAGTGGCACAAAGGATAGTTCTCTCCCTTCGAAAAGGGTGTTTGTACGTACTGTGAACACAATTCATCCAAATGCATGACTTCGCTACATGTAAGAAAATTTAGCAGGAGTACTTCTGTAAACATTACATCAGCATTTTTTTTTCCTGTTTTGGGCCTGAATGTGTCAGAATCTCTACAAACCAGACTAATTAACTATTACTAACGAAGACTGTTTACATTCTAACACAATGAAATGGAAAAGAACTCTCAGAAAGCTTATCCATTAAAAACCCCGTAGTACAGTTTAATTAATTTTCAAGGCTAAAAGGCATAATTAGATGGTTTTATTTGACCTCTTACATAACACAAACTTTGAAATGTCACCTAGTTCTCCTTGCACTAAGTCAAACAACAAAATAACACTGCCTGAATGCGCATCTGCTCTACCTTCCTCAGAACTGTACTTCCATAGTGTACAGAAAAATGTGTGCAACCGAAATGGGAAAATGAAAGGTTTTAATCTAAAACAGTAGCATTTCCCCCTCTTACAGCAAAACACCATTTGTTTGGTAGAAGTAGTTATTCTGCAGCCAGCACTAACTAGACCACTTATTATTGTAGCCTGTCCAATTTCTCATCCAAAACTGCAAGTGGTATCCAACACGTACTGAGAGCCCAAGGATACAAGAATTAGAGCTGTAGTGACTCTAGCTCAATGATTCTTGCTATGCAGTATTTGGGGTTTGCTCCATTACAGAGAAACAGATTTACTGCAACTTGTGGACATTCATTCAAGCTTCAAGCAGCAGATAAGTCAGCTCAAGCAATGATGCATTACAGTATTTATTATATTAACAGAATGATCTTTCAGTTATTGTTCATGTGGATTTACTGACAGGAGCAAAGAACGAAAAGTAGCGACAGGAGAACAAAGCTGACAAAAGGCCTGAGCGCAAATGTTGCCTTATGTTAATCATGAGGCCATAAATATGTGAGGTTTTTTTGGCTGAGCAACTTTTATTGGTTAGCAAAAAGAGGATTTTAAGATTTTTCTTCTCTCTCCGTTGTAATTTCAGCACTAGTCTAACTTCAGAACTTCAAGACCGGCAAACTGAAGTAGACAGGCATGCCTCCTACCAAACCAACTTTACACAGATGCCCAGCAAATGCACGGGCATTTTAATGACTGAGAAGTGGGAGGAATCAACAGTCAAAAAACAACAGGTCATGAACAGATTTCAGTACTAAAAGCTCTAGCTGGCACATCTGCTAATCAAAGAGAAGGGTCTGAGACATGTTTTTCACAGAAACACACAAATGATC
The DNA here is from genome assembly GCA_013398855.1 of Mohoua ochrocephala. Lineage (NCBI taxonomy): Eukaryota > Metazoa > Chordata > Aves > Passeriformes > Acanthizidae > Mohoua > Mohoua ochrocephala. The sequence goes on from VZTA01020106.1 coordinate 22,452, forward strand.
TACAGTGGAGTTTTCCATGTTGCATATATTCAAGTACCTGTTTTGTATTTAGTATTTGATGTCAATAATGGACTGTTTTGAAACACATTTTAATTATATTAATAGTAAATATGATTGATGAGGCCTATTAAAAAATCTATAATTAGCATGTAGGGGAGCTAACTATTAAATTATTATTTTTTAAAACTGTTAAGGAGAAAATGCTGATAAAGGTCTATTACAAAAATACTTCTTCAGGAGCAAAGAAGCTATTGAGGGGTGACGTTAAATCAATTCAAGAACAGTAGTAACGGAAGGGAGTTTTAAGGTTTATGCTTTAACTGCACTAGAGAATTCTGAAGAAACAAAAAAAATAATTAAGTGGTTTTTTCAAACTGCAGCATAACTCAGCCCTTCTAGCACTTCTACCATACGCAGTGTTGAAAGCTAACTTTCCCTTTTAGTATGACAGGTGGAATTGTCACTTAGGCCATCAAGCCATTAAACCAGTTTTTAAAAAGTATTTTGTAGATTCTGTAACATTCTAGAGAGTTTCCTGGAGCCTTTTCAATCAAGAAAATCTGGCTAAAATTGTGCTATCTGACCTTCTGATTAACGGCCCTGCCTATAGCCTGTCATGCTAACACGGGATTTGGGGAACAGTTAGGATTCATCTGGAAGCAGTATAATTTCTGCCTTTGTCTTTCTTTTCTGGACGCTAATGGCTTTAAGTCAGTCCTCTTCACTCAGTGTATGACACATACAGCCATTCTATTTCAGTTGTCCATTAACTTCAAGCATGATGACAAGAACAAAGCAACTCCTCAGAGAAGTTCAGCTGTATGTACTGAATTTCTACAAATCCGTTGCTTAATAGTTGCTGTTTTCAAGTGCCACTAATGTTTACCTGAGTGCAACAGTACCTATTATAATTAAAAGGGGCTGCTTAAACAAATGACACAGGTTACAAGGCTTGTGGATTCAACATTAATGTTACTGTTCAGTTTCTCTACGTATTTCTGTCTGATTATTTTTCCTAAAAGTTATCCTTCTTTTTTTAAGCAAGAACTATGGAAAAAAATCAACAACCAGAAACCTACAGTTTGTGTCTGAAGTCTAAGGCCTGAGCATGGTACTTGACATTGCTTCCTGGAGACCATGCAAAGGACAGACTCCAGAGAGCACTCCTAAGCAGAAAGGAATCCATACATTTCCATGGATACTTACACAATCACTGATATAAACTACTAGGGGGAATAGATTCTATTTGGAAAAGTGACACCTGTAGTCCTACAAGCTTTTTAAATAATATTTCTGCTCCTTAAATATTTATCACCAAGATGCAAATAAAACATCTGCAACATCCTGTGGAAATAACATGCATTGGATGGCTTTAAGAAACATGTTTAACTGCAATAACTTTACTCAGTTGTACCAACCTGGCGTCGGGTCAATGTCTGTATTAAGACTACATTACAAAGCATTTCAATTGCATTTTTATTCACCATACTGTTTTAAATAAACAAGAAATCTCCCATCTCTTGTTATTGGTACACTAATGAGATAGGAAGTCTCTAGGTATTGCTGAGAGGTTGGAGAAGCTCTCAGCTTTTCAAAAAATATTCTTGTTGGCGCCTCGTTTACCAGAGAACACAGTACAGTTCCATTTGAATTTAGATGACATCTGCGTCTGTGTGGCAAAGGTGTTTTATTCTGACTCAGCTGCATTTGGTCTGATTGGGTGCTGGTGAAAGTTAACGGTAATTTGCCTCTTCCCTAGCCAAATTTTCCCAGGACCAGCCATGTCTGTGAAATGATACTTGCAGCCATGCTTTTCTGTGTTCCTCAGTGACACAAAGTTCTATCCGAAGCCTCAGGCAGTGTGAGAAGCCAATTTAATTTTGATTCTCTGCTACTTCTCTCTCTCTATCAGACACAAGCAATATTCAAAAGATGCCTTATTTCAGAAGACTAAACCTTTATGTACAAACTTCTGGTTGCGCTAGATTTTCTCCTCATTCTTTCTGGTTAGCCCTTCATCAGAACTCCTTCTTGCAGAGGGTTATATGCAGTGCAGCAGTATAACGATAGCTCTGCCCTTCCACGAGCAATTGTCTCCTTCTAACGTGTGTCTTAGGACTTATTCCCTGAGTATTATCCTTTCTTTCTCCATCTACTCAGATTTTAAGACAACCCAGTCATCATTGGGACATAATTGAGTAAGAGATCAGATGAGTAAGGATCAACAGGAGGAACCTGTTCTCTCTGATCCCAGACTTCTCTGTTAATCTGAATCCAACAGATGAAAGAAAATTGCTGCATGCATTTCAGGCATTCAACCCTACAAAGCCAACTACTGTCTGTTCAGCTGCAAAGTGCAAAGCTGGTGGTAGCAGTGGAGATAGGATAGTGGTGTCTATGACAAAAAGACCGCTGAGGAAAAAAAAAACCCCCAAGTTGTCAGATGCCCAATCCACTGCCAGACAAATCAAAATGCTCAACTTCATATAGGCTGATACCTCAGGTGCTCTGAGATCAGGGGAATGCCAGGTAGAAGATTCTCCAAAATCGTCTATGCCACTTACTTGTCATTACAAATATAATTTTGCAGGTGAATTGGAATTACAGGTTCAGATATCCAAATAAAATATAAAAATAACCCTCTACAACCAGATGCAAAGCAATGTGGTTTTATCTTCTTCCTGAGGATAAAATTTTCCAGAGTATGTTTGCCCTTGTAACGCAAGCTAATAACACAGGCTAACAGCAGGAGATAAGTTTAAGCTCTCACAGCAAGGTATAGAAAGCAAAAAGGAATCAACACAGAGCTCTAAAGGTGGTTGCAGAGTCCCCATGGATTCTTACTGCTCAACCTCCTATTTCACTCCCACTTTACAGAAATGTAATAAGAGCTATCATCACCTGAATCATTCCGATACACTGTTTTCCAAAAGTACTATCTGCCTCTCCCTCTGTTCCAAACGCATTCAGGCCATCCCCTCTAGCAGCTTGCTGCCACCCGAACAAGGTTTAGCTTACACTCACCCAGGTAATTGGAACAATGTTCATTTTACACTGCTAAAGAAGACTGTACATGATTGTCTATGTAACCACAACCAGCCCAGCCGCCTGGAAAAGGCCATGACTTGGCACTATTTGTCCAGCTTGTTTTTGTTGTTGTCAAAAACCTGTAACACATATTTCCAGCTTGAACCGTATAACAAATTCCTGTGTAAGAATTTGAAAATGCACAAGCTTTTCAAGCCACTGTTTCTTAAATCTGGCACAGAGTCAATCCCCTATTGTCACCTCTTTTTCATCTTTACCGGGTGCGACTACATAGTGCACAAAAATACTTTATTATATTCACAGACAATGCAGCTGTGTAATAATGTTAGCTTTGTCCTTCAGTGCAAAATCATTTTTTGCTGACATGTGTGTCTTAGGACCCATAATACTGAGACATCTGAAAATAGTGATTCATTTTAAAAATTTCATTTGAACATCTGCACTAAACAGAATTTACAAAGAAAGAGACATTATTCTGATCATACAACTTCACTGCTTTAAGCAACCTACACTGCTTTGTGTTTCCTACAGCTCAGAGTCACCCACAAGGGATTATACTAAAGGCTAGTTCTTTTTCTGCATGTTGCTAGACAATTTCCAATTACAATAAAAACCTAAATTTCAAGGAAAAATTCCATTCTTTAGATCCATGTTTAAATGCCCAAAAAAATCCAGTCATTAAATATATGAGAAGGAATTGTTAAACAAAAACAAGCTCAAACCAGAAACCCCAAGGGTATGTGCATGTGCCGGGCTGGGGGTACTAAAAAATGCAATGAGCTACGGAGCACTTTTTAAAGCAAAATGCTTTCATGTAAACCTTGAGAACTATACACCTGTGTATGTGTATGCCCGTACAGACACACACACTGCTATTGGGGCAACCTGCCTTCATCTGCTCTGGGGCAACTCTTTCTGATACCATAATTGAGGTCATGTAATAGAAGGAAATCACACTAGAAGAAATAGATTACTCAGGTTCAGATGATTTTGGAAAGCATGGGAGAAATAGAAAGGTGAATTGCAGTGTAAAGACAGAAATCTGTTCTTATGTGAAAAATCAGATGATGGGTTTAAATGATGCATGAGTACCACCCAGTCACTCTGTAACTTTCGAAGGGGGCTGCATTCAAGGCTGAAGGAGAAGATATTTGCAGAGATAGTCACTGATACTAAATGCAGAGAGGGGAAAAAGGATCAGGAAGTGCAAAAACAATATAAGAGACAAGCCTTAGAAAATATACATACCAAGCTGATGACAAAATTAGCTTGGTTACATTACAGTTAGGCTTTAGCATAAAATGGGCAATATAAGGTAAAACCTTGTATTTTGAACCTTTCAAAGACATTTTTCTAGTCTACTACAAATTAACAAAATCATAGATATGGATTTTAGCTAAAATAACCAGTATTAGATAGATGAATAATGAAACCCCTTGTTCTAATAACATACAACATCTTACCAAAAATGTTGCTAACACTGTATCATGAAAAGTGGGACTCAAGAAAAGCTGAATGGAACAACTAGGTTGCTATAAGCTAACTGTGACTAAACAAATAGCTGGCAGCATTTCATTCTGATTAGACAGGGTCTGCATAAATTAAAGAATTACAATTATGTCAGGAACTACATATAAATGAAGCTGATTGTAATACACCAGGAAGTACATTGTTACTATTTACTATGAATCCACATACATAAAAACTTTGCTTACTCTTGTTTTGCTCCCAGCATGCAGTGTATATTAACCTGTCCAATTTCACATAGTAACCAATTCTGACTATTAAAATCCATATAATTTATCAGATTTTTTAAAAAAATAAAGAAATCCAAGCAACACCTTTCCATATGGCCAATTAGTAAAGTCATAAAATGCAGCAAATATATGATGCTGTATTGAACATCTGTGCTGGTTATCCTATGGGAATTTTTAATAAAGGACCAAACAGCATATTGATGTTAATTCTATGTTACCGGGACTTTAAATAAAAAACTAAAATAAATAGCATCCATTAAACTGATCATACTGTTGTAACTCAAATTGTGTTTATTATGCTAATGGAACATGAAATTAAGAAAAAGACCTTTATGCCAGTGGAATTAATTAATGAGCTTTATGAAGGCATTGGGATGTAATTTATTTCTAGATAAGTAAGTCTAATTTGCAGTTCCATGGGTCTCTGCAATGCTGATTGTAATAGTTATTCCTGCAGATGTGCTGCTCACAGCATGTCTTTCCATTAGAACTGAACACCTCATTATATAAACTGTACCTAATTAAACATAATACAGTGGTGACTTGTTAAACTGGCCTTTTTAAGTCAGCAGCTGCCTAAGCTAATAATACCATATACAAGATTTATATCATCTACCATATAATACTGATATTAAAATATACTGCCCAAGGGATTAACAACTAATTTACCAGTATGTAACAGGTACACTTCAGATTCTGCAATGGAGATTAAAGACTACTAGTCTATAAAAATCAAATGAATTAAAGTCTATTTGGCGTTCTAAATAACTATAAAAGTTTCTTAATAACTTTTTTTCTTCCAACAGTTTATTTTTAAAAAATATAATCAGAGAATGACACTTTTCCTATGTTCTTTCTTCATATCTGATGGGGCATTTTTCTCATGTGGTCTGAATTATTAGAATGTTTGAACACAATTAGGTATGTGCATACCGCCTTTGCTTCAGGCAAAACAAAATGACAAACTACAGGACAGATACAGCTATTTCTTGAATTTTGCATGTTTGATTCTGTGACTGTTCTGCACGTGTCCTTTCCACCAAACTGTAGACTGATCTCATACTCAGTATATGACAGTCGGACTCCATGAAGTCTATTTTGGTCAGGAAACAAGAAAGTCAGAAAATACACTGAGAACAGAATGAATCTCTCATGAGGTAACATGAGAAAAACTACAAAACAATATTTAGGATAAACCATGTCTAATCATGAAAACTTTCTGTTCTGTATACTTCCTGTAGTTTAAGACTTGTTTTCTTCTTCAGAGGCTGAATCCACTGTCAGCTTGTGTTCTAATGTAGAGCAGCATTGCTTTTGTTCTTCCCATTTTGCCAGTCTTTGTAGGAAGCGGATACATTTTGCTCACAGATGTATCAGTGGGAAGACACAGCTACGCCTTTTCCCTACAAAAGCCTGGGATTCTTCTTTCCTGCTTTCTCAAGTATGCAAAAGTGGCTTATTTTCCACTCTTACTCTATGCCATAACTGAACCAACTGAACACATGTGAACAGTCCTGCATATTGCTGCCATCTCCCTCTCTGAATGAAGAAAATGAGGCTCAAATTCTAAACATCTTTTCACATAAGCCACTTCAAGCAATACCTTTAAAAGCATGTATAAATGTACTCGCAGCCTCGAGTCCATTGATGTCCAGTATCAAGAATCAAGTACAAAGTTCAGAAATGTCACCGTGTTTAGTCAGTATGGACTTTTAAAGTTTCTGACAATATTTGGTCTCTTGAACAACCTTTTCTTGCACAGAGAAGTTAGAAAACACACAAAAAAGTAAATGTGGTCATACTACTTGAAGCTCATCACTTTGTTTGGATTCTCTTCAAGTTTTGGAGGAAAAGATTCAGAATTAGATCAGATTTGCTCTGAGTCACTTTCTCTGTCTTACTGAGCACATAACAAAAAGACAGTGTTCTTAAATGAACCAGTGTTTTATCTTTGTTTTCAGTAAGCTGCGACAATCGAACCACAATCCTCTTTTAAGACTGCTGCTCTGATAGCAAACTCTGTCACTCTCATACACCTTAATATCTGCACTGTCATACTTTACTTTTAAGGTTTCATGGTGTACAAAGTTTGACAGTCATTCCCCTCCTCTTGCCACAATACCTATATCATTCTGGACTGCAGTGTGAAATACATGAATCACTGCAAATTAAGGTAAAATCACAGTTTGTGCTAAAATTACAGATTCAGTGAGGAAAGATCTGTCCCGTCTTAAAGGATGTGCATCAAGTAACAAAACTATGTGCAATTTAACTTTATTGGCAGAACATGAAGAACAGGCTCCCAGACTGAAACAGCTTGTACACAACCAGCTTATGCTACTAACAGAAAGAGGATTTTTGGGGTAGAGCTGACAGCACACTCAGGAGAAACTCAGCATTCCAGGATAAAGAATAAAACAGGGAACTTAAAGTTAGAAGCAAAGCCTGTATGAGAAATAATTTCATTGTTTCCCATAATCATTCCATTTTTACCAAGGCTGCATTTTAATTTCCTGGAAGTTACCACTTGCTTCATGCTTCCAAGAGAGTCTTCCAACTATTTTGTCCTTGTACTTAATTCTTGCTTGGGATCTTTATTGCAAAATCTTTTATTATAAATAATCACTGTACTAAAACAACTTTCTTTATTTTAAAGGATACTGCTTCAATTCAAAATCAGAGCTCTAATTTCTTCCTAAAAGTCCCATTTAAATTGCTTCACTATCTCTCAGTAATCAAATAGGAAATGTAACAGAACGGCAACATAATTTACTGTGAGGGTAAAATTTAGCAGAATCAATCAACAAAAAGAAGAAAAGAGGAGCTCGTGAGCACCACGGGTCCACTACAATTATTATTTTTAATTAAAGTATTCCAGATACACAGTAATTTTATTTGCCCGCTACTTTTATTGTTTGACTTGCCTTCAAATGGGAACTGTGAGTACTTTGAAAAATGGGTTGAAAGACTCTCTTGTTTCACAACAGATTGAGAAGTTACTTCTCCATTTGCTGCCAAAATGCATTTTAGTAACGTATCACAGCTAAACTCCTCCATGACTCACCGCAGATGTCCTCTGCCTCTTAAAGCAACCTAAAGCTAGGAAGACATTTTCTCCATACCCCATCAATGAAAGTACAGAAATCTCACCAAAGGTTTAAAGACATCTAACTGGATCTTGAATTCGAAAATCATTTTCTAAAGTGTTGTTCTTTTAAAATTAAGAACCTCTTTTAGTGTCTCCAAAAAGAAAAGAAAAATCCTGTCACTGTGCTCCCGAGCTATGTAACGAATTTAAAAATATTAAAGACAAACAAAAGTACGATAAAATACTAACCCCTTTAATGAGATCAATAGAAGGTTTATGCAGTTAATTAAAATTTCAGCTATTTTATAAAAGAATTTTACAGTTTCTTACCCTGCCTGGTTCTGGTGAAAAAAATAATTCTAAATACAACAAGAAGGGTGGATTCACAAGCCTACTGATGTGACTGAGTTTTCAATTTACAGTTTCAGGAAATCAATGAAATTGAGAGAAACATCCCGATAATTTGATGCTTATGTGAGCTGAGCTTCTAAAACCTTTCTGAAAAAGTGACTCTCAACCGGTCTGATCTCACAGGCGCCTAGAAAGATGGGCTTGAGAACTATACTGCCTATTTAAGTTCTGACTTTTACAGTTAAGCAGTTATTCTGGAAGCATAAAAAGGATCTCAGACTGTCACTTATAGCTGGTTTTCAACCTCCTTTGGAGATAGAGGAGGGCAAACAACTGGGATCAACCTAAGTCTCTCAGGAATATTCCTCCCTAGAGGGAAATAAAAATACGCAAGAATTTGGTCAGCAGGGAAAAAATTATTCCATATTAAAGACCCCACAAAAAGACAGTTGTTTTACCCAATTACTGCTACCATAAAGTCAAAAGAAGCTGCTGGATGAAAGAAAATGCTATGAAATGACTCATATTTTTCCTCTCAAACCAAAGGCAGAAGCTCATTGTCCACTGCATTGCCAAAGACTTGATTCACAAATACTCTAAAACTTTACTCTTCTTTCTGAAATTCTTCAAAATATAAAAAAGACTTTTAAAAAATTTTTAACATACCATCAACTGAAAAATCATTATTCCATGGTGAATTGGGACAATTGCAGGGGACATAAACAGCACCTTCTACCAAATAACTCTACAACAAAGCAAAACCTCCCAATCCCCACTCAAGACAACTGAAAAACAGGAGAAAAGTGACAATCACTAATGCCCTGCACTATCACTTCTTCTCCAACAGGACAATCATTTTTTGAAACTCTGAAAAATATTGAAGCTTTTTCCTAATTTCTTGGAAGACAAAGAGGAGGGATATGCATGTTACTTTGAATTCTTTTTGCTGCCAGAACTCGGATACTGTAACACTGAGAGGTCACGCACACACTTTGACAGAACAGACCTGACAGGTTTGTTAATTGCCGACAAAGTTACAGCACTAATATCTTTTCAATTATAACAATATTTTCATGATTTGAGAGGTCAGTCTCCATTCCCCACGTGCATACCATAAAGAACACTAATGAAACGCTGTAAGTAGGATTCAGACAGTTGTTTCTGCTCCCATCAAGGACAGAAATCTCCACTGACTTCAGTGTAAACAGAATCAGGCCCTTCATGTGCCTATTAAATAAAGCAGACACTTCTGTCTCAATCTTCTCTGAATACATGCTTTTGATGCCACAAAGGAGATAAGACGATCTGATAAAAGTAATAGATGAAAGTATATTATTATCTATACTATCTCCATTATAAGATATAAAATACTCTGTAGTGTCTGTGTGTATTACCATAAGCTACAGTGAAAGCTGACCTGTTTTCCAGAGGACAGATTTTTAAGTATGATGCTGAAGCAATTTTTGATGACATACTTTTCTACAACATTTCTCATGCCACTGAAGATTAGATATGTCTGCAAAACACAATATAAATACAGCACCAGAATTTTATCTTATCCCTTGGCCACTAGCTATGAAATAAATGTTTCAATATCAGTTTCTATATAAATATGAATCAGTAGGACTTCCTTGAAATTTTTTTAAAAGGCAGACATTGTTATTATTGCCATGTCACTAACAACAAGAATTACTACTTTTTAATTGCATGCTCTCTTTCCTCCCTCTCAGGAGGCTCCAACATAGAATCCCTCTACAATATACTTTAAAAGCACTGGCATTCTGAGTTAGATTTCTTCAGCTTTGGAAGCAGATTCTCCTAGCGCCAGGGTGAAAAACAGTAAAAAATCCACAGCTGGAAGCACAGTTTCCCCAGTGATGGAATACCCCCATTTGGTAGGTCACAAATCCGCAGGGAGAGACAAAAAGGTGGGGTTTGCACACCAGCTGGCCTTTGCGGAGAAGAGACGTGAGCTATTCTCATTCAGACGGTGCCTCAGGAGACACACAGGCTAAGCCAGTACAATCAGGTGACATTGTTTTCAAGACCCAGAACACCAGTGAATGACAATTTAATACATTAGGAGGTGCATTGGAGTAGTACTACAAGATCTTAGCTAGGCATGTGTGATGTGCTCTGGAGACTTTAAACTCCATAAGGAAGGGCTTATACAAGGTAGAAAAGAAAGGAATGTTATTGACTCTGCAAACAGGGAATCAAGTCAGAGGGATTTTGGCAGAAAGCTACTGGATGATTAGCGTGTGAAGGAATCCCGGGCACACTGGATCCCAAAATAACACTACTGCTTGCCAAACACCTCCTAGTCTCTGGCCTGCATCAATTACTGAAATACACACACCACAATACTCAACAGTGCTCAAAATTATTTGTCCTGAAACTGAGGCCATCACAAATTCAACACAAAATCTATGGGGAAGACATGTAGTGGAATAAGGTAAGGGGAAAAAAAGGGCAAAGATGCTTTTGGTTCCTCCTCTCTGCATAAGGAGCCAGGTTCTCAGCTAATGCATAGCCTCATTTTTCCATTCGTACCTATTGAGCTCTGATATTCTGTACAACTGGTATGTTTAACAACAGGGTAAGAATAAACCTGTAGACCCAGCCTTAGTACTTGCCAGACCCACACAAGCACATAATGTGGTGAAAGGTCATAGAGCTGCCCACATGTCTACCCTTTACCCAACAATACCACTACTTCAGCCACCCATGAGCTGAAAATTTGCTCCAGCCACCAAATTGTTAAGCTTAATGATTGAGTCTTCATACAAAACAAAAAAGCTCAGTTAAATCTAGAAGCACACACAGAAATTCTGACCTCCGGTGAGAAAAAAGAATGCATATTTGTGCCACTTTTAGCTTTTATTGGTTTCCCACCAAATCTCTTAATACTTCTTCTGACTTATTCCAAATTTTCAACTTTTGAATAACTACATTTGCAGCTCTGCTAATTTTGCTGCTCTGGGAACACAGCAAAATCTGGCTGCCACAACTGTGGCTCTTTTGTGTTCAAAACTGCATCACTTATGTATTTAAAAATACATATGATATTTATAAAGCCTACTCAAAACATTACTAAATTGTCCCATTTTCATGTTTTCATGACAATTTATATGTTTTCCATATGGGCAAGTGCTGACAATATGATACAAGCATAATGGAACAAACTGCGGCTTTCCTTTATTGTCTTGGCATCAAAAATCTGCACTTGCATAAAAATAACTCTCTCCATTATTTTCCAGGGATGACTTTTCATTAATGCAATTTTAAGGGCAGCTCTCCCTCATTTTACTTAAAAATGTATCAGAAATTTTCACTGCTTTCCTTACCATTGTATCACCACTGTATTTGGGAGCATTACAAATCTACCGAAAAAAGCAGCTGACATCCACAGAGTGCAGAATTATTCAGAGGAGTTTCTTATAACTTAGTGTGAGCTCCACAAAAGACTCAGGTTTGGGACGGGAGGGAAAGATGCCTCACTCTTCTTATCCACAGGCAGACACACCACTCCTCTACTTCTGTTTTCTCCCTCCAACTTTCCAGAAGCAGGAAGAGCTAATGCCTGCAAGTATTAGGAGAAGCCTGTGGGCTAAAAGTCTAAGGCTGAAAAAGCTGATAGTAAACGATTTCCTTAGAAGTTCTCAAAGACTCCAACATGGCACTGAAAAGAACTATTATTCCTATACTCCAACAGCAGATGTACTTCAGCCATCTCCATCCAGTCTCTGCTGTCTCCCTCTCCCTACCTCACCACCAAGATGTCCTTGCCCTCTACTTTTCTTCTCGTCCAGTTACTGCAGTCCTAACGTAGAGAAAGCTTTCCCAAACCTGAAGCTCCTCAGTAGGCAGCCAGATGAGCCAACCTTCTCTTCACTTAATCCAGCTCCTACACACGCTTCACAACATGACAGACATGTCAAATTTGCCATCCGCCAGGCCACTGACAGCAGTTTCTAGGGCATAAGAGACACAGCTGATGGAGGAGATTGTAAGAAGAAGTCAGGAAGACAGGAATAGGTAATATCACAAGTGCCCTGCTGAAAACTGACAGTTTAATGGGTATGATACTGCTGGTTATTTTATGTATCTCAAGTGTAGGCCTTGAATAATTACTACTTACTACTGAGAAGCTAAAGTGGAAAACAGATTTTGCCAGAGTTAATAACAAAGGCTAATGCTACAGAAGTTGTGGCTAACAGGCACCACCTCAGTCACAGTCTAAAACGCTTTACTTTCTAAGAACTGAACACTGATGAAAGTTGCGATGCTGATGGAAGACAACCAAGTTAATTCACCCACAGATAAAGCAGCTGGTATCATACACAAACCTTCTCCTAGGCAGCCTCTCTCTGGGATAGGCATTGGGCAATCTGTTTAAGAAGCAGGCTTAAAAGATAGCTGGCTCAGACAGAGTCCCTGAACGAGCTTCCTATGAACTAACTAGAGATACTCAGACACCAACTGGGGCTTCTTCCTTCAAGGAGAATGCAGCACTTCCACCAACTGCTCTCTTTTGAGGTGACTCACCTTGGTGACGCTACTGTCCCTAGACACGCATATACTTCCATTTGTAAATCTCATACCTGATGGGAGAAAATGTGCTGCGCTAGAACACTGGAACAGTTCACGGATTGTCACTTCCTTTTTTTAGCAAGACTTATTTTTTATCAGTAGTGTGGGAAATGCACTTCAGGACAGTTTTACTGCCTTCTGTACACATCCTCCCATGCTCACAGCAAACTGACACTTTGTACTGGTTTGGGCTGAAGCAGTTATTTTTCTTCGTGGTAGCTCGTATGGGGCTGTGTTTTGGATTTGTGCTGAAAACAACATTAATAATTCAGGGATGATTTAGTTATTGCTGAGCAGGGCTTACACAGCATCGAGGCCTTTTCGGCTTCTCACCCCACCCCACCAGTGAGTAGACTAGAGGTGCACAAGAAGCTGGGATGGGACACAGCCGGGTCAGTTGACCCCAACTGACCACAGGGATATTCCGCACCATATGGCATCATGCTCAGCATGTAAATCTGAGGGAAGAAGAAGGAAGGGAGACATGTTTGGAGTTATGGCTTTCTGTTTTCCCAAGTAACCATTTTGCCTGATGGAGACCTCCTTCCCTGGAGATGGCTGAATACCTGCCTGCCCATGGGAATTGGTGAACAAATTCCTTGTTTTGCTTTGCTTGTATGCACAGCTTTTGCTTTACTTATTAAATTGTCTTCATCTCAACCCAAGAGTTTTCTGACTATTACTTTTCTGATTCCCCCTCCCCCTCCTGCTGATGGGAGAGTGGGCAAGCAGCTGTGTGGGTGTGGGGCTTAGTTGCCAAGTGGGTTAAACCATGACAAACCCACAGGAATAGGAGTGCAGCTTCAGCAGAAGTCTCCATTGTTGACATTCTCCAACTCGTTCTATCCTGTTTATTCTGACTCATGTTTTCTTCACCCATTGTCTTAGTTCTCCTTATTTCATTACATTTCCTTTAATAGAGCTTGTGGCTGCAATCTAAGAAAGTTCAAGCAATAATTTCTTTCTTCTTTTTCTTTAGCAGATATTTTAAGAGTAGATCTCTCAACAGCATTCATGAGATGAGCATTAATGACAAACAAAACGAGCTTCTGAGGAACAGAATCTAATAATGACTTCTCTTGGTTTACTTCTGGATTGTTTTCATATTAGGCACAGTATACATATATAGTTTAATTAGGACAAATTCTCTGCTTGCTTATGATCTCATCCTTTGCAAAACTACCATGCTAGTAGTGTTGAATAGGCTATAAATCACTCTGATGTTCACGCTCAGTGTTGAATTTCTCCCACCAATTAAACAGGGGTTTGGAAAAGCTCTGGATCCAAAAGTGCACATGATGGAAATTTTGGCACAGAGGTGAATATTCTCTATTAAGATGCACTACACAGAGTAGTGAGCAATATTCTGCAGTGGTTCATTTGACATCTAAGCAGAGTCCTGATTAAATACCTGTCTGTTCCTCTTACATGTCAATAGCTTGTATTTCAGACAACCGATTGCTCAGTTACAGAGAGAAAGTTTGCAAACAGGAAACTGACTTTATTCTATGCAATATAATAGAACTATTAAAATGAAGTAAACTTCCAGGAAACTGTACAATGGAATGCAATAACCACTCATAGCCTTAAGTCTTCAAATTTAAAAAAAATGCTCATTTCAAACAGCAAGTTGTCATCAGTCCATGGATGATTTCTGCTTTTTCATGTAGCACCAAAACCTATCAAGTTTTATTTGGAGTTTTCACTTTAGTTCTTCATGATTAAAATGACTTAATAGTCATAGTTAATAATCAAATAATAAATTTTAAAATTGTATTGCAGTAAGATGAAATGGTACACAGTAAAGACCATTGACACTCTCCTAAAGAATTTTGTTCCTGGATAGATAAACTTTCCTAAAGAATTTTGTTCCTGGATAGATAAACAGGATTTTTTCTTTATAAGAAAATTAAAAAGTAAAGGAAATCTGTTCTGGGAAAATTAAAATACATATTTTTGCTGTTTATCCAGGCTGAATTAATAGTGCTAATACTCTCAGGGTAACCTGACCTATTCCAGTGAATGTAATTCCTTGCTTTTCAACAAACCATTTGAAAATTAGTTTTTCCACTTTATTAATCATATATTTAGTCTATTTCACTTACATCGCAAGCTTCAAAAGTTCTTTTTCTTCTGGCATGCCTCTGCATTTCACCCTTAAAACTTGCTTTGTTAAAGCATCCATGCCAAAAGGTACTGTGCTATTTGTACATTTTATAAAACAGGACCACAGTGCACAAATTAAAAAAAAACATTGAAAATACACATATTTTCAGGAATAATTATTATTATAGGTTGTGGTGACATTGCTTTAGTACTTACCAGAAATTCTAAAGTGTTTTCAAGTGGACTGAAGGGCTTGACCAGTCCTGGTATTGGAAAACAAGCCAGAAGAAAATGTCAGGTTTTAAAAAGTTCCCTACAGAAAGACTCCAAGAGTCAAAGTCACATTTACTGCATGATTTGGAATTTAAAGCGTTCCCTTCTGACTCTACTTTCTTTCAACAGATGTATTTGAGGTGTACAAACACTGAAAGTCTAGACTCCTTTTTACATAAATTTGATTTTTCTACCTTAATTATTGTTGATATTGTACATCATTTAGATGTGATTATGTTATATTTAAGTATTCCTAAATGAACTCACATTAATCTAGTTACCTAAATTAGAGTTGAAAAATTATTTTAATGTGACATCCTGTTAATTTGTTCCTTTGGTACTTCAGCTTTGCATCCCCAGGGCAATACAACCACATCCCATCTAATGCAAGAGTTTCAAAGCTCCAATACAGTACACAAACTTAGGATCACAGGAACTGCTTAGGATCACAGGCTACTTTACTTAGTCTTACATCCTATCTCCTGCAGGGAAGATGCTTCAGGGAGAGGTGTAACAAACCCACCAGTAACAAAATACAGCCTGCAATGTGGTCATCCCACGCAACACAATGAAAACAGTGATTTTAAGCACAGCTACCATAAGAATAGAGATTAAAAAAATAACAATAAGTAATCACTTTAAAGAACACATGGATGTTTCTGTGACGTAAATTTCCATTCCAGTGACACTTGATACAACTGAATAAAAATTTGTGCGCCACTTGGAAACACTTCTTAAACAGCACTATATAGAATAAATTCACATTTTTCTCTCTTGCCCATAGCTGTGTCCTGAGAAATAATTTTAGTTGTAGCCCACAGAGCTCTGTTTTGTCCTTGACAGTTAATTATAGCTACCCAGATCACCAGCCAGGCTTGAAATTTGGATAATCATACCTGCGATGTAGAATAAACCTGCAGAGCAGCTGTGGCTTACAGAATTATTCTCTAGAAAGTACTCAGGTGTTGGTGGATCAGCATATCCATGCTTTGCCCCTGACCATGAGAACAGAATGGAGACCTGTGGTTAGAGACTGCAGTAGTCATGAATGCAGTTTTGGCTCATGCACGTCGAAAAGCTGAGACAGATAATAGATTTGCCAGATTTTCTGGCATATACAAAGTGTTCAACAGCGCAAAATGCAACATTATCTGAAGTGATATAATAATTGTACTTCAGAAACAGTAGCTGACAATGCAGTCAAGAGTTGCTTCTTAGAGGGATTTTATAAGTGTGACATTTCTTACCTTTTGAATACTTAACCTTACTCTTGCCTCATGCATTTACCATCAGGGCTGTTGAAGGAATGTGCAGGAAAAAAAAAGAAGTAGGAAAGAGCAGCACTGAAAACAATACTGTCTAGTAAGAAATGATTAAAGAAAGCTGTAAAATTTTGATCATAAGAAATGTATTATTTTGAAATCTCCAGAAAATAAACTCAATACAAAATAACTATAGTCCTGTCATAAGCGGGGCATTATTTACACTGTAGGTGTGTAAATACTAACAGACCAGAGCTCTTCCATATTGGTAAAGGATAATTTAAGGAAGGTGATCTTTCCCTCCCCTTTCATCCTTCTTGCAGAAACAAATTATTTCCTTTTACAGTATCTCGCCCCGCCCTTCTCTGAGAAGTTGGGAGCTTGAGCTTGCAGCCAGGCTAGATAATCTACTAGTAACTATACTCCTTAGCATAGCCAAAATTGACACAGTGTCTCTTGTAAAAACATTCACTTTTCTGTTTTAAAAGGCATATTAATACACGCACAGCATTTCTGTGAATCAGACGCAGAATATACTCACTAGTTGAAATTGGTTTTATGGCTCTTTTCCTCTCCAAGGAACTTATTGCTTTGGCTGAATTTTCTTATGGAGTCATCCCATTTCTGCCTGATAGAGAATCAAAAAAGCCAAATCTCCTGGGAGAATGTACAAGGCAAAAAAAGGACATGCTCACCAAGATCAGATTCAGTCGTGAAAGGGGGAGAGTCAGTTTCAGTTGTTTTAAAAAAAAAGCTGTTTTAACATACGGTCTTCCTTTGTACATAAGACAAGTAACTTTGAGAAACTGTTTCACTGTACCACACATAGGGCCCTGTAGGGCTTTTTCAGATGAAAGGAAAAAGATGGCAGTGTGATCTGCACAGGTGTCCACAGGAGTCTAATCAGAGAACACTGGGACTGCAGAAGGCAGGCACCAAACTACAGAACCATTACTGCAAATGATGACAAATAGATGGAAACAGCTTGGTTTAATGGTCAGACCTTAAAGTGAACTTGTAAGATCTATATGCAGTAAAAGCCTTTAATGCTTTTGCACTGAAGAAATTGATAAGAGGATCAGTGATATACAAGGGAATGTGGAGTACCACAGTGCTATTACAGTACAGGTATTTCTAACAGGAACACTATCTTAATGACTTCTTTGTAGATGTTTTATAATGTAATCAATTGTTGGAACATGTCTGTGTGTGACGCCTACAGTGTCATCCCTGAACCCAGGTTCAATCGGACATGTAGGCTGCAAAGACTGATGGAGCTTTGACATCTCCCACCTCTACAAGGCTTTCTGTGACCCTGAGAACCTGAATGTTTTTATAAATTTGGTCCATGTCTACTGGAACAGAGGGACTGATTTCTACATGGAACAACACAGCTATGTATGAACTGCAACTGCAATTTCTCGTAAAAACATTTATTTCATTTCTTTCTAAATAACTGCAGTTCTGAAGTATAGAATCATAGAACCATTAAGGTTGGAAAAGACCTCGAAGATCGTCGTGTCCAACTGTTAACCCAGAACCACCATGTTCACCGCTAAACCATATCCTCAAAACATACGGGAAGTTAAGACTAACAAACCTTTCTTTATCATTTCCAGAGAAATTTGGTTCCCATTTCCAAAAGGATATTTACTGAAAAACACATTCAGAAAATTGAAGCAAATCTTTGGAACACGGGTATCCTTAAAGCAGTAAAACTTAAATCTCCCAGATCTGTAAAAATAAACGTGTTGCCTTAATAAATATTTTCAATTGTGTGCCGTGCAAAGAGCCTGTTAGCAGGCTCTTGACCCTTTCCACCAAGAAAACATAACAGGAAACTCTAGGAAAACAGAAACATACCAGTGCTGGACACACAGTGGGAGGTGCTCGCAAGTCCAGTGCAGATTGTAAAAGGTGTCTAACGGAAATTGTTCAATTTATTACTTCTTATTTAAAAAGCAATATATACCTTTGCTCAGTGCCTGGGAACCACAGAATTTATGTGCAAGTAAAGCAGAACACTGAATGCTCCTCAGCTGGCCGAACTCACCCACTCTCTTCACTGAAAATCAAAAGCACAGAATTTGACACCCCCTGATCTTGCAATTAATCTTAGTAAAAATTCCTTCCATACCCGAGACATCACTGGATAGAATGTTTGCATAATAGTTCTAAAATGTTAGTACTATGGGTGGATATTCTATTCATTTTAAACATAAATATAACCATATATGAGACAGAGTTTAGTTTGAAGATCCCTCATTTAATGATATTTTTATAGGTTTAATCATACACAGTAAAATAGTGGGGGTTTTCCACTGAGGAGAAGGGTAAAAGAATCAAAGTTTCATGAATTACCAATGGCATGAGATGGCCAGCTTAAGACATCATGGGGATGCTTGATCACCTTTGAAAACCTAGAGCAGGCACCCAAATTACTCTCCACTCTTGAAAAAATGGCTTGCTCTCTGAAATAGCAAAATATAGAGCTTATGGCGGTCATACCACAAGAATAACACAGAGGAAGATAACGAAGATACTAAGGTGTTTAAGCATGGTAGAACTGTAGCACAGAAGGAAAAGGGCACGCTGCTATTCAAAAGCATTGACTTGTTTTGCCTTTGTGGTTCAATGGGGACAGGCACAAGGTATCTTGACTTGTTCTAATGAAAGAAGATTGCACTATCCACTATCAACCCAGAAGGCAAGAGCTGTCTTTGGGCATTCAGAGCACAAGAAAACTTGCTACCGCTCCTCCATACGTAGCTTCTTGCAATGAAGTTAAAATGTGGCTTTTTATACAAGCCATGTTACAAGATAATTTCTCCTAAAAAATAAACTCATAAAAATGTTCTTAAAAAAATGCCTGATCTATGTTTTCAGCCCACATAGATATTAAACCTAGTTTCCTAGACCCTGAAAAGCTAATTATGCATTCAATTAGAGTTTCTTAATAAAGATTAAAACTCTGAAGTCTATTACAGGCCCATATTTAATTCAACTGCCATTTTATCCATGCCATGAAAGTGTGAGTGGTAACAATGAATATAAATTATAATACATGCCATAGAGTGAATGCTATTTGTCCAAGTACGTTACTATAAAGAATTAAATTTTGCTATCGGTTCCATAATCTAGTTAAAATTGGTATTCTTTATTTGGTCTTTCAATGTAGTCCAATTTCCTACTTTGAAAAACAAATTCTAGGGAATAAAGAAAAGAGATTAATTTATCATTAAGACTCTGCTTAATTGAAGTCAATTCCGAACAAACTTGAATTCAATTTCTACTCATTAAATTGAATGTGCTCTGCGTTTCTCTCTGCATTGCTTTGAGCAAGCAGCTGAGAACAAGGGACTAACATCAAAATTATTAAATTGAGGAGATTTTATTTGGTCTTCACATGCCAGAGCTGCTTTGATGAGGAGCTGTTTTGGCACTGAAAGGAAACGAGAGCAGCTGGAGGAAAAATCAAATGAAACTAAGCCTCGGAAAATTGAAGAAAACGCAAGCTTAATAATATTTAATAATTAAATTTCCACAAACAATAGCGGCAAATGAAGTAATCTGCAAAGTCTGTGAACTCATTTGCATAATTGATGCCGGTCCCCTGTAAATGAATAATGAAGATAATAAAAGATGTTTCTAAAAATGGGCACAATAACAGCAAATTTCATCAAGCCGCGCGCTCTGATTAATCTGCTCTTGCAAATCAGCAGTGAGGGGGGACGCGTGATTACCCGCGCGGCGGCCGGCAGCAG
>VZTA01020106.1:42964-99798 GCA_013398855.1 Mohoua ochrocephala
GAGCAGCCAGGGGACCGGGGCTGCGCTGCCCGTGCCGGGAGCCGCCCGCTCTGCCCCGCGCCTGGGCCAGTGCAAAGCTCTGCCCTTCAGGCTGCCCTGAGCAAACCGCGGCGTCATGCTCAGCCACCTCCCCGCCCAAGGCCTTTCCTAGAAAACGCAGTTTCCAGCCGCCCGGGTGAGGGGGCACGGGCCCGATGTGTCACTGCCTGGTGGGGCCTTTCAAGGCTGGACAAGGTCTACCGAGCCACTGAGCACCCGCGGTTTCAGCTCAGCCTTTCAGTCCTACCAACACTCCTTTATTCCTAAGAATAAGCCTTGCCATGTGCGTAACCATCCAACCTGCACACTGATGGAGCCCCTCATGACACAACATGTCGCCCAACACTTCACACATCAGTCTCTGCTCTGCACAGATGAAGAGTAAGTGCCACAAGTACAAACTGTTGGCCAGGCTGCTATCTGGCTCAAGGGCTGGTAGCCATAAAATACTACTTTCAAACATACTACTCAGTTTACCCTGATTTAGCTACTCCCACGAGGGTCCAACTCCACAGATTTCACTGGCATTAATTAGAGCTTTTCACAAGACTGGAATTTTTCACAGATTGAAAAAAAAAAAAAAAAAGATTTGAGAAAACAGTTATGCTGCTTCCTGAAGCTGATGCGTAGGCTGGCAGTGGACACTGTGCATTGGAAACAGGAAAGTATTCCAAAAAGCAGTATCTTTTTAGAATACAGCCACTCCACTCTTTTAAAGCATTTAGAAATAATCATTTAGGAAGAAATTACTTCATTGGGATTACTCATAGGAATATTTATAGGATCAAGCCCCAAACTGCTAATCTGTAGATAAGGTTTACTATTAATTCAGTGCCTTAAACAAGTGATCTGTCAGACGACTGAACAATTTCATTGAATGAGAACTTTTCACTGTATGTAATAAATTTAAGTGCTTTATAGCCAAACTACAAGATGCTCTCTATTTTAATTGCGCAAATTCTTTTACTCAAATTATGGATCCATCCAGTTTAACAACTAGAATTTGTTTGAAGTAAAGGGCATGTATTATAGAAACTTCAATACTAGACACTCCAAGGAGAAGTCTTTTATATCATCCTAGAGAAAAAAAAAAAAACAACCCATCATTTTCTCCTGTTTATGGTCATTTTTAAACTGCAGTTCCACCTACTTAATTTGGTGAAAAAAACACCACCTCACTCTCTTAAACATAAAGAAGACTGACTGCCCTTTGTGGCAAGTATATCCCCTTCATCTTTCCTTTTGCATTGATACTAAATAAGTGTTTAAATCTAGTTACTAAATCTATTTACAGCACTACATACACATGAAATACAGTTTGATATGACGATCATATTAATACATCATGATTAATACAAAGATCTCATAGGCAAATTGCATTCAATACATACAAAAGCAGTTAAGCCATTCAAACTAGAATGAGCAGTTTTTTTATGAGCTTGAGTAAACTACTACAGACCCACAGACCTGGCTAGCAAGAAAGAAAAAGGTTTGATTGTGTTATTAGGCATGTAGGGAATTGTTTCATTGGTGAAACAGGGACAGATCCCACTATACAGAATACAAATCTATATTTTGCAGCTAGGAAGATAGCTTTTAATTCTATCCTTTTTTTATTTTCTTCTAATACTTGAGGAATAATTCCGTTCCCAGTGTAAGTCAGGGCAGCCTTAGAAGTGTTACAAATCGAGCAACTTTGTCACTGAACCTAAGGATCCTCCTTTTGGCTGTGTATCGGTGAAGCACAGCATCCGCTGGACATAAGCACAAAACAGGCAAGAGCCAAAGGGAGAATGGAGGAACATAAACCAGTTTTGTATGAACCAAGAGTCCTCCCACTAAACAGTACAACCACCATGGAACAGGACTAAGGATCCTGAGTCCAAGGGGTTTGTAAATGTAGGAGTCAAAGATGCCACTAAGAAGGGAGATTACATTAAAAAAAATATGAATGAATGTAACTTTGGATTCGATTTCTGATAGATGTGATGTATTTCGGGTCAAAGCTAGGTATCATAATGAGTTAAATGTGAGTTTAAAGCAGACCTTAAAGTCGCTCATAAATTGAGTTACATTCATACTGGTGTCAAAACACCAGATGGAAGAGTTCCAGTTGATCTTATTCCTATTCTCAACTTGATGAAATTCTGAGTCAACAAAAGGACTGCCAAGATGTGAAATAATGAAAGGGCCACAATGACAAGAAAACAAAAATTGGTGTTGTCATTTGCATAATATGTATTGCTATATTCCACGTGGACATGAAGGAAAGAAGCGAAAAAGAGTTGCACTCTGAAGGATGTTACAGGTCAGGTTCAGTAGCAGAACTGATTACGCGATGATTGCCCTGAGTGATAGGAAAAGAAGGAAAGAGGCCACAGGCACTGAAAGTCAACACCAAGTGCTCAGAGCATTCACAGAGGATATGGGATAAAGAAAAAGGACTTAAGTGTGTGTCCCAGATGCCAGGCAAAAGTATATTTTCATCCCTGTTCTAAACTACAGACTCATTCAGGAGCTGAGGTTTGTTTTTAACATCAACAGTCATTCTTGGGCCAAAACCACATCCCAAAATTCAGTGGTGATTCTGAAAGGGAACTTGTTGAGAATCTTTTGCACAAACAGTCATAAGAGTTGATACTTGAACCTGCATTTCTCTGTGGCTGGCACATTGCCATCTTTTCCACCATAGTCCGGCCTACAAATTATTCAAAAAAAGATTCAAAACTGGCATATTCAATACTTTCTCATCAATGATCAATGTTTTCCGATAAATGTAGTCTCAAATAGCTCTACTATACAGTTAGGTTGCAATGTGTAATTAAATGGAAATTAATTTACTTTCACAATAAAATATCTAGGCAAAAATAGTAATTCCACTGAACAATTCTGCTTTGCACAGAATCCAGACATATAGGTATACCACTTGTCACAATCATAGAAAAATGGGAGAACCAAAATCAAAAGGAAAGTTTTTTAAACATTTCATGGTTTGATCCAACAATCATAAGGAGTATTTACTGGAATTCTTAACAGCTAAATATTTAGACTTTGATATCAGGCTATAACTTGGCATGTAAGGACTCAAACAGAAATGTAGTTATTGGGATTTTAGATCAGTTTTGGGTAAAGTCTAGTTAATTTTTAACTTAAATAATTGTCATAAAAAATTAAGCTCGCTTGAAAAATTTTCTTATGCTTATATAGCAAAATTTTGATATTTAAAATATACATTTGCTCGCAGCTAAATCAAAGTACTACAGGTTGATGATTCAAATATCATGTACTCCAGAATTTCTGTAGCACGGCCACAGCTGAAGTATTTGCATGTATCTCATCGTACTGACAGTATTCAGCACAATTAGCACAGGGTTTGTTTTGTTGGGTTCTTTAAAAAATATTTCCAATTCTTTTAACTAATGCATTTTGCAAACTTTTTAAAATCCCAAAACTTAGGGGTTTAGTGTATTTTTCAAAAATAAGTGACACCAAAAAACCTGATTCCATGTAAACCTTAAAGCCGGAAGAGCATGAGTGGGAGCTTCCGAAAAAAAGGCAGATAGCCCTTCCAATTTATATGAAAAAATGGTTGAATGAAATAGCGAATTAAAGGCAAGACTCTCTCCATTCTGTCTTTCCTCACTGCCAGACAGACCTCTCTTTGAGCCAAGGCCCAAAGGTGGGATGTAATGTGCAACAGATTCACAATTACTTCTGTAGCCTCAGTATCATGATTCATTATTTTGTGTAAAATGTGTTCAACAGGACAAGTGAGTGCCCAAGTGTGTAAAACAAGAGTGTAGCAGGGGCTAAATGCAGTGACGTGCCTTGTAATGCGGAAAGTTTGAAAACCGTGTCAACAGGCTTTGACAATGCCTCTTACAGTAAGAAGAAATTGAGAAGTTCAGTAGGATAGTAGTCACAGATTTTAACAATCAAAAAGTAGATGTTTGATTGATTTAAGCAGTGCTTGCAGTTCTCAGATGATAATATATGTTGATATCAATCTGATTTTATTTTGAAGAGTCATCTTTTATTTCCTCCTTTTTTTGAGCGCTATCATTGTTACTCTGTTAGAAGTTATCATCAAAACATCTTTGTCTGACAGTAGGACTGGGAATAATTAGATTTAGTCCAGTCCAGTCCAGTCTAATGACTCTGGTGCATTGACTTAAGACCTGACCTTTGTTGACTAATTAAAAGGATTCTGTATCAGATGCAAGTGTTGTGATTGTTTTTGATGCCCTACTGCACTTTTAGTCAGAAAAAAGATTCTAGTTTGCTATTCTCTGCACGTTTTAGTTCAGGTATTTTCCATCTTTGAAGATAAATAAATATGTTGTTAATTCTTTGCCTTTCCATCCCAAATATTGTTTAAAGATGTTATTAATTTCTCACCTCAATGAAACACTAATTCAGAGACACTGAGACTGTGGGATATATGGATAAACTTATGATTTAAAAAAGCAGGAACAGTTTTTATTAACAGGGGGGTTTTTTTCCTTCCTTTCTCCCTCTCCTCTGCTTTCCCATTCTTAGAAAGCCTATGAATCCCATGTTCTGCTCCACCAAACATTCCAGTTTGCATCTACATAAACTCCACCCAGAGAGCATCCTGAAATACAGATCTTCAGCATATCCCTGTTTTTGTCCCCCAGTGTTCCAAAGAAAGACTGACATAATTTAGCAACTCTAGCAGGAAATGGTTCCGTTTTAAGTTTCACTTGGTCTTAGCTGACAGTTTTCAGGCAGAAGCAAAATTACAGTGCTCTTAGTACAGATTGGATGAACTCTCATTGCAATGGGAGAAAAGGATTAAGACTCATTCTTCCTTCACCCCTGATTTCTACTGTTCGTAAGTGGAGTTCGTGGGTTTTATCTGCAGAGCCTCTCAGTAAATCCAGCCAATGTCTTCATGGGCTAAGTCAACCTGGGAAGCTGTGTTAGACTTTTTGTACTCTCTTTATCATTCAGCTGCCATGTTTCCCTTTATAGTCACAGTCAACCTGTCAAGGTACTTGCTATGAAACACGGTTTCTGTGACTATTCCAGCTGGTTTTTTTCATTGTGTCTTGAAATTGTGTATGATGGTCTTCCATGCTAACTGGCCCTAAAGACTGTAAACTCCAGCTAAGTGTTCTGCCATATTTCAAAGAAAAGAAAAATTAAAAATTGGCCAGCTGACAGGACTTCTATCATACTTTTGGGCTGGATTTCTTCCTATGGGAGATTTCTCTTCAAACCTTACACAATTACATTGTCTAAGTTGAGTTTTGTGGCAATTTTCACATTTTAAATGTTCCTTTTTATTTGCTAGTCTGTTGCTGTTACTAGATTAGTAATGGAGAAGACAGATAAGAAGGTGTCACATAAACTTCTGACCTGGCTTAAAGATTGATGAAGGTATCACTAGAGACTGTATTTCTTCTACCAATTCTCGTAACTAGGGCTCATACTGTCACACATTTAGTCATAGCTGGTGACATTTAGTTATGCAACGTGCTTTTTTATTTTAGTAAAGAAGATTTATTGTTGCGCTAAACTAACTTCCATGTAACAGCAAGGAGCAATGGACAATCACAATAATCTTACTAGAAAGCTAATGTTGAAGGGTTATTTTTCCAAAAAGTTAAATTCACTATTTAATTGCACAAACAGCATTATATAGAATGAATAAAATCTAAGGGGGAAATTTTCACCCAAAAATAGTAGTGTCACTAAAAAACATTCTGGGGCAATTTTCTCTGGCTTGTTCAGCATCATCAAACCATTAATTCTAGGGGAAACTTTCAATGACACTCCCTCAGAGGAACAATATTAGGCATTCACTTGTATGATCTTCACCTTGTATGAAGAGAATGAATAAAAAATGAAGTTCTTCACTGTGAACTATTCCCGACTAGATATTTTCATTTAAAAAAAATGTTTATTTTACTTTGACAGTCTGAAGGTTAAATTAACTCTGAGTTTTCTGTTCTACTGTGAAGCTAGTGGGAAGACTCAGAGCATACGACTGCCTCTTAGGATGGTAATGGAAGCAATAAAATATAGCCCAAATGTTAATACTCTAACACTATTAAATGTCTAAGTCAGACTCATCAAAAACTTTCTGACCAGTGATGCTTTGTTCTGTCAAGAGCATACAAGATCTTGATTACTGATACAGAGCCAAGGGAAATAAAAATGAATTAAGATGCTGCTTCAAAATAAATATTCTCAGGGATGCCTTTTGAATGCCATACAATGTTTCCTACGCATTCCACAACATGTGGCTATGTAACTCCAGTGGAGATACTGTTCCTGAGCCAGATACAGAAAGGATTTAGGTTCTTGTACGCATTTCAGGATTTGATCCCAATTTACTGCCATTGCCTAAACAAGAGAGAATGTTTTGACCACCCTGATTATGAAAAAAGCATAAAAGTGTATTGCCATGCATATGCCTTTGCCCTTCTTAATAAAACACTGTAAACAGAATATGGGACATACTCTGCATCACAAATTTTGTAATTGCCTTCTCCCTATTATTAGTGAATCCTAACTGAATTCACTTGGATGGAGAGTTTTCTAAACAGTGAGGATTTTTTTTAAAAGGCTGAAATTACCAGTCTTTTATCTGAGGTTACCAGAATCTGTGTGGAGAACAGCACATGTCACTGCAGTCATGTCAAAAATTCACACACTGCACTGTGCAGCTACACTGAGAGTCATACCAGCTTCTTCCAGAATAAACCTGTAAAGCAGACCAGTAGTGAAGATGTTTGCTACTAGCTCATAGAGAAATGAGTTCAGAGCCTTTTGAAATATTTGGTCCGTGCTCTAGCTGATAAACCATAGCTTATTTATTATACTATTTATGCCTCATTGTTCAAAATGTACTTGCCTATTATGAAGGGCTGCTACATTGCTAACTGAATGAAAATCTTAAATACACAGAGTCCTATCAACTCTTTGTAGAACATCTTTTAAAAGTGTATCTGCAGCTGGATATTCACACTGACTAGTTGTCTTAATTTATGCAAATATAGCCTATAGCTAAAAGCTTTGTATATTTGTTTCCCTCTGATATTAGTATTCAAAAAATAGGACATTCTTTCAAGGGCATTTTATAAACACAGAACTATAATTTATATGGCAAATTAAAACTCATACAAAATGTGTGCACTGAGCTACAGATTAACATATTTAATTTCACTATTACCTGCAAACCTATTTTTTTCCATGCACTGCTCTAATTAGTCATATAAAATCAAGTCAGTATATTGTAAGCAATTATTTTAGTGGGAGTAGAAAGAGAATCTGAATTAAATATATGGTAAGAGATAATATCTTATGGAAATTAATATACTCATTTGTGTCAAGAAAAATGTGTTCTAGCTAAATTTTATAAGATAGTTTGGAGTTCAAACATATGACTCATGTAGAAGTTGTAGTTTTATAGTTTCTAAGATGTTAGACTGTGGATCTGCTTTTAAGTTCCTTATTAATGTGCCAGTGCTCATTCTTTGATATCTACAGATTGTCAGTAACTACTGCCTTTTCATATTGTGAAATTTCTCCTATTATGAATATTCACTCCCCCTACAGTCAAATGTGTAAACTGTTAGTAACTCTGTGTGTTAAAAGAAAGGTTTTTTCCATCGTTTATATTTCCATCCATCATACCCGGCTCTTCACATT
The DNA here is from genome assembly GCA_013398855.1 of Mohoua ochrocephala. NCBI lineage: Eukaryota > Metazoa > Chordata > Aves > Passeriformes > Acanthizidae > Mohoua > Mohoua ochrocephala. The sequence continues at coordinate 50,684 of VZTA01020106.1, forward strand.
TCTATTATTATTCCTTTTTACTTTTGTAACTATTTACTTGAGAGAATTAAATGCCGGTGAAAAATCAAAATGCAACCTTCCTTTCATTGAAATCAAAAAGTAATCCTATAAAGAGTAATTTTTTCCTTACCATTTTACCCCCAAAAAGTATGAAAGCTAAATATGAAAAGTCTTTTTAAGGAGTAAGAAAACAAAAAGTGATCAATGTGATAATGAACTTCAGCTGTTTCCTCCTAATACAGTTTCCAGTTGTGATGGTATTCAGACAGCACAAACCATTTTCTAGCAGTAAGAGCATTTAGCTGATCAAGTTGCTGCAATTCAGAATTTTACAATCCATTTCAATTGTGGAGTCTGCAATATATGCTACAGTTAAGTTCCTTTTAAAAGAAGGATAACACACTCATTTCCTCTTACTTCCTGCTCATGATCTCAGAATATCCAGCAAAATACAATACTAACTACGTGGAAGTCTGATGACTGCATAACTGTCTTTTGGCCTTAAAGCAACTCTTCCCCATTTCTTGGCATAGAAGTTGCTGTCTGACATAGCTGCCTTATACCTCTACTCTGCCCTGGGAGATAACATGGAATCTTATTGCTTGGAAGGGCCTGCCTAAAAAAGCAAACAGAAAATAAAATCTTTTAGAAAAGGTACAAAAAATTGAATTATGTTTTTGCCTTCTTGCCTCCAGCATCACACAAGAATAGCTAATGCACAAGAAACTTCCTGGATCTAGAACTGTGAAGAAAAGTTTTCCCATCTCATGAAAATTCAAAGCTTCCAGATGCTTTACTGTTTCCTATCTGAATAAATCAGTGAACATTACAAAAATACAGTGCACACAGGCATGTTCTGGTTCTTCCCTTAGCATTCTCTCACATCCCAGCTGAGCATCATGGCCACTCGAAGTCTGGGGTAAGTTGTTCTCAAACTTCCCACTGTAGCCTTTTTATCTTCTATGAACAGAAAATCTTCATTTGAAGAACCTATACCTGGACAGAACATCACCCAGTGACCAGCCTTAAGCAGCTATATTATATATATATAAATAACCACATATATACACACACACATACATTCCCCTATGAGACAGCTGGGTTTGGACAAATCATCATCTCTAGTGAAATTCACTGTTTTTTACAAATCCAAAATAGTTTCCCCAACTATAGGAGGAATAATTCCCAATCTTCTATATTAAAGTGTACGAGTCAAAGAAGTGTGTATAAAATATTTTTATTTAAAACTTTCCTTAACATTGTAGGACAAATTGGCAACATGGCCTCAACCCAATCTGTAAAAATATGTGGAAGAACTTCAAATGTGACAGCTAAACTTGCACTCAACATAAAGTGCAGTAGGAGTGACAGAAAAAGTGACAGACAAATTAAAGAGCTACCTCTGTTTTAGCAATTTTTTTGTGACAGCATTTTAAAAGTTTGCTGGGCAATTACTCTAAAATGACAGTGTACTGCTGAGCGGGTAGTACACTGAGTACATAAAAGAACTTGTCAATAGCTATTTCAATAGGCACTTTCAAACTCACAGGGGCTTTAGTATACATCATTACATCATTAACATATTAATTTATATCAGCTTTTACAGATGTAAAACTGTTGCTGCATCTATTTTGCTAATTAACTCTGATATTTATGCTTTTGCATAAATGTTACATACTTCAGAGATGGTTCATTTCTACGTGCTAGTCACTAGTCTGTGGATTGAATCAACATGCTTGTAGTGTCAGAACCAAAAGACTGAGTACCCAAATATGGTGAACTTTTGGGTCAGTGATGCACTTTTGCATTTAATTTTTCTTCCTCAGTTTCTTCAGCTATCTAAGTCCACCCTTTGGGGGGCTGTAAAGAAATTATTTCCATGCAGCATTTTAAATGCATATTCATTTTCTTGTAGCAGAAATTATGTCAAGTATGAGTTGTGACTTTTTTTCAAAAGAAAATGGTTTGCTTACAAAGCAAATACAAATATGGTCATGTAACAGAAAATACTCCAGTAATACTACTGAAGAAATATTTTGCATCTGCTTTGTATTACATACCTTCTGTGTGCTTTTTTTGTACATATTTGCTCAATATTAATAATGGACCACTTTGGAACATAGCCTTGCTTTAGCAGTTTAAAGATTCTCTGCATATTTCAGTAAAAATGGAACAGGTTTTCTTTTTCTCACACATAGCAGAGGTTTTTCAATCACTTTAAAGAAGTACTGTCCTAATCTTCCCAGACAAAGTGACTACTTACATTTTTCATCACATTACTCTGGTTGATGAGGTGTTAGAATAAGATGATCCAAACTTAGTTTATATCAGAATTATTCAAGTGATTCTAATGCCTTTAGTAAAAAATATTAATCCTGGATAAACTCTGCTGATGGAGGGTCAAGGCACAGATAAATGGGGCTTTTCACTTCCATAGTACAAGTTGGAACCTACTCTACTTTAGTATTGTCCAGAAATTATCAGGTGTAAGCTGGCCTGAGTTAAGTTCCTGTTAGGAAACCAGTACTACAACAGACGGAGATACAACAATACTACAGTATTTTGTTATATACTGAAAGGACTTATGGGCCATTCAGGACTCTGTTCTAGCTCATCAACACTTCTAATGTTAGCGTGGAAATGTGGGGAAAAAGGTAAATGCTATCCAGGATGACTTTCTATATCTCACATTGTGCTCTTTCCTCAGTCCTTCATACGGATTTGTACTGGGTGTCACCTCATGGCTCAGGTTTGCATGCTTGACTTTGCATTCTGCTGCTACAGAACAAAGCCAGGGTGACAGCCTAGTACCAGTCACACGAATTTTCAGAAATTCTTAAACATTTCTAGTTTTAAAAAGCAACATATTGGCATAGTACTGATGGAGGTAAAGCCAGTTCATTGTTTTCTTAATTTTTTTAAATAACATAATACAAACCAGTCCCTGTAATTAAAGATAGGCTATAGCTGGAGCAAGCATGTGTCTCCCAATAGTACATGCTCAAACCCACGCTCAGATCATTTTCTTCATTCAGACAGAAAATATGTGGGGAAGATGTTTCCAGTGAAATCACATCCAGTCCTGTAGGTGAAGTGCGCACTGGAACTCTGGTGCATTGGCTGCAATGTGTCTAAAGTCCTGTAACTATTGATCTCAATCCCTGCCCTCTACATGCTTACGGACATCGCACTGCTGAAGAGCAGTTCACAAGCTCTCATGCACCATTCACAAAGCATTTGAAATTTTGCACCTTAAGATTCTCTTTCACCTCAAAACCCAGTTTTACTCAGATACTGCAATATCTAGATTCGTGCCAGTAAGTGCAGCACTACCACAAAATAATACAACACTTTGAAGCCCAGGTCTCCATTAAATCCTGCAAAACAATATGCAGGAGGTGTGGTATTACGTTAAAATAGTAACCTTAATCTTAAAATATTTATTAAAAACTGACTTCCAAATTCTGGAAGTTTGAGCTACATAATGTCATTAGGTTTTGACCAGCAGCTATTTGCACAATTCAAACACAATTCTAAACATCTGGTCAATAGCTTTACCCTATTCAAATAATGAAAGTCATCCTCACTGTTTTTGTAAGAAAATGACTAAAACTCACAACACAGCAAAGAAACACCATGCTATACAGTACTTTTAAAAACGATAGAATGGTTATAAAATAATTCACAGTGATGCATATCACTGCACATAAAATGTATATTTTGAAGATTTGTACCATCTCTTTAATCACACCAGTAGGAAGCAAAATAAAACAAAAGCAACAGTACAGAATTTAGATAACATTGACATTCAACTATGTATCGGCTACTCCATGTGTTATGAAGTAAACTTAAATCTACATCTCTAAGGAAATTCAGCAGTAAGAAAACAGTTTTCCTCTGATAAGTGTGGCAAAACTTGCAATACACATTCCTCTCACTGAATTAACTTCTCCCTAGTTACAACAGTCCAACTGGAGTGTCAAAGAATGGCTTTAGTAACACAAGAGTTCAAACTGCATTCAGGCAGAACTCCCATCAAAATAAATGGGAATCTCTCCTACAGCTCTGTTTCTGAAAATGCATACACCTATTGAAGTCCATAGGCCCACATGCTTAAAATTAATCCCACATAAATTTGTGGCCTCAAAGCCTAAAGAGGGAGTACAAAACTGAGCCTTACAGGAACAATGGCTCAGAGATTCCCAAAGGAATTGCTTACAAAAACTTACATTAAGACTGCAATGCTTAACTTTCTAGTCTCCTTTGAAAAATCTCTGCATTTACCCCAGCTATTTCCTGAGTATTTCAAGCCTTCTGTGTGCCAGGAAAAAAAAGAGGAAAGATATCCTCACTTCCTTAACTACCTCCAGGATTCATGCACTATATGAATAGTTTTGATCCAGGTTCTACACTTTATCAAATGGCATAAATATCTAATATGATAATGCTAGACTTTTATTCATTAGTGCTTTAGTCAACGGGGACATATCTGTAACAGTAAGACACTGTCACTTCCTAGGGAAAAAATCATTTTGTGACAGGTAAATTATTGCTATATCTCATTAGGAATGTTATGTTCCTGTGCTAAGACATACCAATTGCAAAGTGGTAATCATGATAATAGCATCAAGATGTTGCTATATATAATCTAGAAATCAGAAGAATGTGTTCCCCTTGGGCCTGCACAGAAATTTCAGTGCAATTATTAATACTTTACAATTAATTTCTGCTAACTTTTCTCCCATAAATCAGTGGTGCACACCAATACTGAAGAAACAAAGCTTTCCTTTAGATGGGCAGCTTTTCAAGATCCCAAGCTTATAAATGCCAGCTGTTTCTCTAGTTCGGAATCAGCTGTATCAGTATCATCTCATTCAGCAAGAAGTCTTAGAAACATCTCTGCCTGATGCTAGGGAGCACCAGTAGTTCCGTCTGACCTGCAGTGCTCCTGAACATTGCCCGAGAGCTCGGCCGCTCTTATTAGCAATTCTCTGTCCACAAGCTCTACTGACTGTACCAATCTTGTGTGGGATTGGTTGTATACACACTGATGAAGACAGAAACTTGAGACCTCACATTTAGATCAGAAATACTGACAACCTTTCCTCCTGTTACACAGCTAAAATAAGCCACAAGTAATATAAACACTTCTAGTATCAGGCATTTTAAAGGCAACTAAAATTTCCTGTAAAAAGGAAGTCAGTTCTTTCACCTTGATTTACTGCATTGACAAAGGAACCCCTCCTGATTTACATGAGAGCATGTGAATGAAAAATTGCTATTACATATGTCAAAATGTTACCTGATAAATTTTTTTAGAATCAGAGATTGCACCACAAATATTTTTAATGAAACCTAAAAACAGACAAGTGAATGTAAGCCTTTAATTCATTAAGACCTAAACTTTCACGGCTGAAGGACATATGTCACTTCTGGGGGATTCCTAAGAAATCTAAATTTTTCACTATGATAGGAAAATATGACAAGAGTAATAATACATGATATTATATACTGCTACACGAGTTGGACAAATTACATCTGCTGCTGGATCGATGTGGAAAGAGTCTGCATTAGAAAACTTCCTCCTGGGTCACAAACATACATCAGTAATGGTTTGTTTTCAGCACAAGAAAAATTGCCATTGTCATATTCCAAAGTGAGTGTAAATTGTTTTATTATAAACTCCCTGCTGGTCCCTGTTTGAGAAATCATTCAATCTAAATTTATCTTTTCTCTGTGGCAATGCCATGTGTTGGTATCACCAAATTTTGCCTCAATAAGACCAATAGTTCTTTAAAAGACAGACTGCACTCTTGATCTTAAGCATCCTTGCCATACATTAACTCTTAGTTTGCCCTCAGTTACTTTGATTTGTAATCCAAGGCTCGGAGTTTCATAAAGACAAGGCCTCATTGTTACTGATTCACAAGGCAGTCTCTACAAACTTCCATCATGCTTGACAATTAGACACGTATGTACATGAATACATACATTTTGAAAACATTGAGAATTGCTGAAAACGATCCCCTATTTACATGACTTCCTGGAGCTTCAATAGAAAGAAATCCTAGTCCAGATTAGCAATGACAGATATACCTATTCCAGCTATCCTCCATTCACTTCATTTTCATTTGATTTGCAAGAGAACTGACCTGCTTAAATAATGCCACTTAAATGTACACAAAACCAATATGCAGCCGTGTTGGTTCTCCTTTTTTTCACATTTTTTACTCTTCCATCTTATCTTTAGCATCTGATGGCAAGAGGGTAAGAGTTAAAGACTCAAAAAGAACAGTGAAGCAACCACTCAGCCATCACAGGCTCCAATTAGCATGAGAAGGTGTTATTGTTGTCTCCAAGAGCTCCACCAAGGAAAGCTTTGTTGAGGATGTAATTTTTCACACTTAGTGCCATGAAATGTCAACCTGAAGTAAAATCAAATCCACCACACTTAATGTCACAAACGGCTCTATTATACCAACAAGAGCACAGCTGAGGAAATAGAATGAATCTAGGTCCCCAGTAAATACTTATCTGCTAAAGATCAAAAGTATTAGATTTGAATTTATATTCATTGGAAATATTATAAGTTTGATTTTCATATGTACACATCTCCCCACATTCAAAAGGGCATAGAATTGTCTGAAACAAAACATTTCCTTTCATTTTCTTTCATTGGCACTTACAAACAAGCAAGGCATCAGACAACCCTTCCGACCCACTAATTTAACCTCGGGGGAATAGGAATGTATCTTGTATCTTACCACTCTTTGCTGAAAACCTGGAGCAATTTCTATATTTTCCTTAAGAAAGGAGATTGAAAAACGCGATGTTACTAGAAAATGTGGGGGTCCAATCTTTCCTGTATCCAGCTTCTCCATGTTCTCACTGGCCAAAGTAGTAGCCATCTTAGTGTGACTTGCACAGGCAAGCCAAGCCAAGCCAGGTGCTGTCTCAGAAGAAAGCAGAAGACAGTACTGCTTCTCTAATTATGCTAATAATGAAGGGCATCCTTAAAGCATATAATTCCTTCCTCTTTTATAGAGTTTTCCAGAAGAGGATATCTAAGGAAGGACATAGCAGAAGGGTGACTCTTCCCTTCTGTTATGTGCTCTTTTTGAAGAAACTATTATTTACTGGATGGAAAAAACACCAGTCCTTTCAAATTGCTTTTTATAATGGGATTTTTCCAGTTCTTCTTCTGCACCAGGTTTGGGATTTGGTTTGGTTTTGGGTTTTTTTTGGGTTTTTTTGCATATCTGGAGAAAATAGAAGCCACAAGTGGTGAAAAATTATAGTTTACTTCCAGGTGAATGGGAGATCTTCCAAATTAAGAAGGGAGTATGTCGATTATATTTCTGCAATATGCAGAAATTTAAGCATTTATCTGGAAAGCGGGTGTTAGAATATGGCTTTGACTCAGCTTAAACTGAATAAGGGTTATTTCCTATGAGAAGAAAGAGAACCTGAGTTTGCCACTGCCCTTCTCCTGTCTCAGTGCTGTTTTTCCATTCAAAAGCATGTGATGGAGAAGCTGGAGAGTTCCTGGAGCAGACTGCCGCTCCCCACCGGCAGCTGGTAGGTCCCAGCTAGTCCAGCTGTGGTTAATTTAAGAAGTCACAGGTGCAGCAATAATCTAACAGCAGGAACTAAGTCGTTGTGGTTATTATTTTGGATATAGAACTGCAGCTACAGACTGCGATCTGTCTCGCGCATCAACTTATATCAGACCTGGAAAGACAGTTAAAGTAAATCTTCAGCGGGGACCTCGGAAGTTAGAGAGGAAGAGAAAATTTAGCTGTACTCTGAGTTTTGGACATATGTGGTATACTGCGTTATTCTGCAGATCCCCTAGCCTAAAATGAAATAAAAATTAAGAATATTTGTAATGAAAAGCAGTGACTTTGGCTGCTACTGGCTTTCTTTCCTGTCGGGAAAAGCAGTTTGTGAAATATCATTGGATAGTTCCTTGTAGCTGCATGATATCTGTTTATTAAAACCCACTGCTGTAACTAGGAAGCCAACATTACATTTGCCAATAAAACTATTGCTACAGAAACGCACATATCATCACAGTTTTTATCTTCACAAGGGTGTGTTGCAGAGAGACTTACATTGGGCCAATGAATAATTTATGGGTTTTCTGTTTAAAAAAATTACTGTCTCATGATATTCAAGCATAACTTTAACCTTCCTTTAGACAAGCATCTAACAATGAATAAAGAGATTATGCATTTGAATATAAGAGCCTTAGACAAAAAAAAAAAAAGATTTTATATTAGTCCAAGTCAAGAGCAATAACTACGCACACAAGAAATGCATCCAAAATGTGGTATACTTAGTGGTAGGATCTCACCTATCCCAAAGCTACCAAAACCCAAAAATCTCTTAATGAAGTACAAGTGTATAATTCAGATGGAAAAAGAAGGAAGTGTTCACTTTGTGAGAAAAGAAGCACAGAGACCCCATTAAAGGAAAGATTAGAGATGGAGAATGCAAGCTAGGAAACCACTACAGATAAAATGGGAATAAAAAAGCAGCCACACACATTTGATTTCTGAAAACTTTTGAAAAGGCAGCAGTTGAGAAAAACAAAGGGGAAGAAATCAAAACAAAGCTTGTTTTCTGACATTTCCCTGCCAAGACCAAAAAAATGCAGATGGGGGGGAAAAAAAGCATTATCTGAGGATGATGTGAACACACTAATTGGCAGGCTGGAGAGTGAGTAACTGAAGGGACTTACAAGGTGAACAACATTCTGAGTGCTGGGAGAAATTACTTGTATATTAATCATTCACCATCTGGGAAAGAATTAGAACGCCTACCCACTCCTCAATGATCATAATTTCTGGGGTTTATTGTGGTGGGAACATTATTTAAATTAAAAGTATGAACAAGTTAAAAATATTTTGTTTCACAATACTTTTCATTGCTATTATTATTCTACTAACATAAAGTGCTAAAACAGAAGAAGTCCTTTTATACCTGAATCTCATTCTATTTCAAAATTCAGCTAGTCAATCAATTTATTTCTAGCTGTACACTTTAAGAAACATGTTTTGAATGAAAAATATCCTTTTTAAGGGTGCCTTTCTCCCATCTCCAATTTTGTTAATTCTAACTGTTTGTTACAGCACAGCTGTAGTGGACTACAAACATGGGGGGATGGGGGCAAGGGCATCTAGTTCAAGGTTGAGATGAGATAAAGCCATAACTTGCTTCAGACCTATCTATGTCTCATCTCGGCTGTGCGACATGACCCTCTCTTCTTGCTGAGCTGCACTATCTGATTCTGATACTGTGTATCAGCTGACAGACTTCTGGAGCTTTATTCTTGCCACTGTGATTTCAAAAGATGTCTACAATGAAGTACGGACAAGTATTTAGCAGACTGAAGGAAATTTGGAAATAAGTTTTAGAGTAATCTATTTCACAACCATTAACCAGCTAAGCCTACATCTTGTAATAAAATATTTACAATTATTGTCAATGAAATTAAGGTTTCATTAATTTCTAGTTCATTCTTAACTGTGTCTTGCTATTTTTATGTTAATCTGGACTATTTTAAATATACTCAGCTGTTTGAAGTGCCCAATGAAACATTTTCAAATGTAACTAATTAGAGAAACAACAGGATCATAAATTAAGTTTGGAATAATCTGCAGCGGAAGACAACTTTAGGGCCTTTATTTTGGGGAGCCAAACTCTGCCTTAAGCACAGGAAATGGCTAGAAAATGCAGGTTTTGAGAAGATTTCAGCTGAATTCTGGAACTACTAGGTAGTGATATTACCCAAGCCACCAAACATCAAGAGGCTTACAGGGTTCGGCTTTGGCCCACTTCAGTGCAAAAGCCATTAATGTTGATTCTAGAATACTTTTGTCTTCCCGCATTACAGAAGCGGCTAGCAGAGCTCTGCCATTAAAGACTGATCAGAGCTTTAAGCTTCAGCTGGAGTGAGTCCAGAGATGCTCACATCTGGTTTTATGCTTCAGTGACCACTGAGTCTCAGTAAAGAAAGTTAATAGCTTGGATTTTGATCCTGTTTTGCTCTTGTGCCATAACCATTGAAAGAAATAGTTGTCTTCTGTCTCCCACCAACCATTCTAAAATGTCTTCTTAAAAGAACATGTGTTTATTTATGAGAACAGTTTCAAATAATTTAAATCTTGTGTTCAGAACAAAGGACACTGCATTTACAAGTAAATTCCACTTACGTTGCTTCTGCAGCACCCATACCTGACATACTTTGTCAGAGTTCCTGATTTATAAATCTAAATTTATAGCAGACAACCATGGGCCCAGAAATAACATAACCGTAAAATATTTGCTTCTGATTTGTGTTATTCAATTTCTTTTATTAAGCCTTATTAAAGAACAACTGGACATTCATTACAAATGTTATGCAATATGCAAAATCTACAGGTTTTGTTACTTTACTACTTTTTTGATAGCAAAAATAAATTTTCCTAAAACAAGACTGAAAATCATTTATGGACTATCCCCCGCTCTGTTTTCCATCCAGCATCTAAATATTCAAGGCAAACCAAAGCTTAACTCCGCACATTATGAAAACTACCATTTAAAATTTATGTTTAAAATGACCTATAAAACTTTTCTTCTAAACCTCAGTTGAAGTATCAGTTGCTTAAATATATTCATCACATTTAGCAGAATCCTATCATCTCTCCTCTTCTTATTTAATTAAGAATTACTTCTGCCAGCCACAGGAGAATCAGAAGAGCTTTCTTTTGAGTTATTCAGAAAGTGGTAAAATAACACATGCAGATACAGCAGCTGACAACATAAGCAGGGTCAGCATCAGGACAAACTGGCCAAAAAGAGCAGCTTTTGGCATAATTTTAATCAGTCCTTGGGTACATGAAATGTCATGGAGTTTCATATGAAATTAAATTATCCCTTTCTCTTAGCTTATTTTTGTTCCAACTAATCCTCTAACTCTTTATTAAACATTATCTTTACCATCTGCTCTGGGTGAATGTTCAACACCTTGCAGAAGAACTCTGGGCTGATTGGTTTTTATGGGCAACATGATCTGAGTTTTATGCACATACTTAGGATTATGTCAAGGACAAAGAGGATGAATAATCCATTAACTATAATAAGCAAGAACCCGTATCAGTGCAGCTAGAACATGTGTTATGTTTCAAAAGCAAAAGATGAATTAGAGATATGTGGATCATAAAATACCCATAACCCAGGACCCTCTCTATACCAGGACATCATTTCCATGCACACACACTCCACTAAACAGCATTTCTGAAAGTGACGTTTCATTCTTGATGAATCAGACTTTATAGTGCTGAAATGGCATTTCCAGGCCTACAACATGCAAAGAAATAGCTCTGCTGAATTGGGCATTTCCTCTAAGATGGAACAGATGGTAGCAAAATATCTGCCCCATGCACAGGTCTTTCAACCACATCTATATGGTCAATAATAGAACTTTATTTTCATACTTTCTGCAAGCCTCTAAAATACATCATCAAGGAACTGCTGCCGTTTAAAGTCACAATCTAAAAATTTACACTTAAAAAAGTAACTGTCAAAAGCTAGTCAAATGTTGCCATCAATTAGATCCAGTTATTGCTTCCACTCTTTGATTACCACAAACACTAAAATAACTATCACTATTAATTTTAATATTTAGTGTAATGTGTATCAGCCCACCAAGACCGCATTTGCCACAAAATATACAATTGTAAGAGTTTGGTTCCTTGCTTGCAATATTTCATGTAATTACTCACCTCTTTCACCTTTCCACATCTTTGCAATACTTTGTCTTCCTTTGGCTAACCTTTCAGACTAAAGTATTTACCGTCTCTTCCCCTATAAAGGTTTATGATCCCAAAATGAACAATTATGATGGTAGTTGATAACATTTATTAACAACAGAAAGTATCTGGACAATAAGTCTTTACTCATCTCCTTGCAGAAGGTTTGCACCATATGCAGTGTACTCTAAGGCATAATGACTGACTACTCTTCTAAACATTTTCAGCGACTTGTTGAGAATTATTTGACTCACAGTGAGCAGTATACTTCACTGCTGCATCATTCCATACATGAAGGGAAGGATCAAGGTTTTCCACTGGTGTAAGTCATCTGGATTCTGTTGATTTCAGTAGAACTGTGTTAATTTTAAGTCAATGGTGTGGTCTATACACTTTTAGAATCGGTGAAGCAGTGAGGACTGAGAGAGGTAGTCATTACAAGCTACTGGACATGCTGCTAAAGACGATGAGGACTGTCCACCTGAGAGCTTTGACTGGCAACAGAAGGCTGTATTAAATGCCAGTATTCAAACCTCAGCACTACACATGCTTTGGCTGACCAGGGACCTTGACTTCTTTGCCTGTTCCTGTAGTACACACTAGGGGCAAAACAAGCTTACAAGCAAATCACAGAAACCATGCTCCATGAACCATACTCCAGACCACTGCCCTCATAGCTCACTGGATTAAAGGGAGATCAGATTAGACCCTAGATCATTTACTGTATGGGGACCTGCTCAAGTTGCTTACCCTAATCTAAATCCCAAGTGTCCTAGGCAACAGATGAAAAGCTAAACAATAATTGCATAGCTCAGGTGCTTGGTAAACTTACTTTCCTGTACTTCCAGACTAGTGACCAGCTTAGAAGCAAAACCTAGTAACAAATAAAAAAATAATACAGCTGAAAGAGCCCAAAACAGCATTATACTAAGCTACAAACAATAACCTAGTATCTTCCTCTCCAATTCCTCTAGCCATAGGCAGCATTCAGTGATAGTCATAGGTGGGCAAGGAAGGATCCGGTATTTTTATGTCACAGAATTTCCCATGTAAATAATTAGCTGCTTAACACACACACAGAGTTCTTCCTAGACTAACAAGTCTTTATGAATCCCCCGGTTCAGAACACAAACTTCATTACTAAATGAAAGAATAAACATACACATAAAATTCAGAGTAAATCCCATCTAAGATACGATATTTCTATTCTTAAATAGGCAGAAAAATGGGTTCCAAACACTCAAGTCTAGTCAGAGGTCTGGGCCACTCAGTGGAACACATCCCTATCAGCTCCCATCCTAATCACTGAATTTCAAAGACTCTTCAAAAGTACAGAAGGGAGTTACTTTTTTACTGCTTATATTTTCATTAAACCTCTTTTTATGAAAAAGTAAATTAAAGTTACCTTCTAGTACCAATTTTCAATCCAATGGGAATTTTAAAACAAAAGATAAATGTAGTATTCATTCTTATCTAGAAAGTGTCTCTCCCCTCCCTAAATCTTATTACATATATACATGCATGATTTGGCTGAGGTAGAAGGACAGTGGGAGACGAAGAAAAATCCTCTCTAAAATAACAACTTTGAAAGTATAAATAGAGGAAAGCAAAAGAGTTATGTAAAGTGTTAAAGGGTAATAAAGATTTTATATATATCTTAACTGTTAGCATGAGTAATACACAAAATGGATTTGGTTTAGGTTACCAGCTTTTATCCTGATTATCCAGACGATCAGCATCTGGTTTAAGTCCCCAATGTAACCATCTGTAGTAATGTCACATGAAGGATTAGCCTTATCTGACATTTGTAATGAATATATGGATGGAAAAAGAGGAAGGAGTGTGACATGGAGAACAATTGTTAAACCTTAAAATCAGGTGAAACCACATCTTTATTTGCTGATTCTAACCATGGGGATTTTTTACGTTTCAAACATTAGCATATGTATTGAAAAACAACATATCTTCATTGATTTTTTAAAGAAAAGCAGGCAAACCGAGAAAATATATTTTTATATTTGACCTTTTAAACGTAATTAGAACATTAAATAAAAATAAAGCCTACTTCACCATGTTCAGTTATGACAGATGGGTATGATCACAAAAACATCAAAGGCAGGCTTATCCTAATCCTGTAAAGTGGTAAGTGCCTCCTGAAAGGTCCTGAGTGCCTTCTAATCCTACTGAGGATAGGCTGCAAGTGCATCAAGAGGTAATGGGAGCAAGTAACAGAGGTAATAGTGGGCTTTCCTGTCCACATGAGGAACAGTGTGTATTAAAAAGATCTGATACATTAGGAAATAACCTGATTTATCTAAACACAGAAATCAGAAAGTGGGAAGATGTGTGTTTATTTTCCACTCTCTGTGAGTAAGTAGAGCACAGCCTTAGTCCCACGTCATGCAGCCCTAATTCAGAAAACCTGGCTTCTGTTCTAGGATGTGTTATTCGCATAAAATTGCACAGTGCCCCAGGTCAATATATTTACCCCTTGGCATCAGTGTCTTCTTTCCACAAATGGTGAAACTGAAGTGACCTCTTCTCAACAGATCGTGAAGTTGTGCAAAATTGACAAGACATAAGAAACTATGACCATGATTAGTTTAAATGCATCAGAATGTATGATGAAAAAGCCAGGGTTTAAAGCAGAAAGAAAAACTCAAATTCTACAAAATGTTTTGATTCGACTGTTTCCCCTTTGGGTGCAATCAAATATTTAGGATAGGGAAAAGGACAATAGAGGATTCTATCAGCTTAAGGCAGGTAGCACTACCTTTGGAAGAACAGCTGAATTGGAATGACTGCTGATCAGGTCAAGTTCAACAAGAAGAGTCTTTTTATCAAAAATGGCCAGGTGAAAGGTCTCAGTGAAGACCAGGCTCTGTGTTTGGAGGCTAGGTGATATGAGAACACAGTACTGCAGGGGAGTGTAGCAGCTAAACAAACAAGGTATATTGTGACAATGCCAGCCACTCCTCTCCAGTTTAAAACAAGCTTGCTAAGTCACACTGCAAAAGTACCTTGTGCAAAGTCACAGATGATATCTAATGCAGCCTGAGAACTAAGCCTCAGCCAGTTTTATCTCATCGCAGTGAAACTCAAGAATGTTCCTATTTGCCATACAAGACATGGATATCTTATTTTCTTTGGTGAAACGGCCACAATTAACAGCTGATATTTAAAAAAGGCTTCTTCATATGTCTATTATTAGATGTCGCACGTCCAAGGAGCTCAAGGTTGGGGTTTTTTTCCAATATTCAGATACCTGTTACCAGGCAGAGTGTCACTAATGCCCACATTTTATAAATTTGCATGAGACATTTTTATAGCACGTGCTGTATTGGCACCATTGCCCAATAGTGCATGCAATTACTTTGTTGTTGCTGTTGTTGCTGAGGGCCAAGCTCTAACAAATTAAATTTAGAGAAGGGAAATAGGCTTATATGCAAATGGAATTAAATGCTGACACAAGGATAAAACAGCCCTGGATTTAGACAGGGCTCTCCCCCCGACTTTTTAACCAATCATTAGATTTAAATTGAACAGACAGATTCATCTTTGATTTAACTCCACTGTAATCAATGGAACTGCAGCAGGGATGAACCCGAAGCAATATGTTTTTGACAGTTTTTATGCAATGGCTATCCAGAATGAAGTAGATGAAACAGATTATTTTTTTGCTTATAATTTATGAAATTATTTCACCATCCCCAAATCCCTGCATCAAGGAAATTAGTTGGTGCATAAAAATGGATAGAGTAGGCAGTTGCATGCCAAATACCAACTGCTGACCGCAGGCTCTGTACCCAAATACGCAAAGCCAAAATATTTATCTGACTTACCTGTGATCCAGAACAAGCTCCCTAATGCTGTAAGTACAGCTGGATAATGCACGGTTTCTCCTCAATGTCACTTGAGCTGCATAAAAAAAATGAAGTACATTTACTATCTCTATAATATTAGTACCACATATAAATAGTAGCTGAATTTAGAAAATTATGTTCTTTGGTGATCTATAGAAGTCCTAGGAGGAATAATGACTGCTGATCTGATCATTGCATTATATGAGAAATGCATTTCAGTAAACTTTTAGAACCCTTGGTTGCATTTTGTGCCTTTGTTACATGACCGGTCCTAGACATTGCTTCCTCCCTTCTCTGTCTCCACTGGCACATCTTGTGGAAAGAATAAATTGTTTATCAAAATACTTTGTAAATTAATGCAGGACCAAAGGACTCTGACAACATGCACTGTATATGGAGCTAATGAGGAACTAGGGATTATTTTTTGTACCAATCTGACAGACCCTGGTTTTTTTGGCACCTTATTTTTTGGCACCAACTCCTCTTCATCTTTCTCTCTCTTCCTAGTTTTTCATTGCTTCTTTTCAGCTGACAGCTCATTGCTTATTCACTTATTCATGGTCTCATTTTTTTTGGTTTTGAGAATTCTTTATATAATGGTAAGTTCAGAGGTACAACAGCTTGTTATTCCACACAGCGACTTCTCTGTACTAAAGCCATCAAATGATACAGAGAACTTCTGTATGGGTGTGTAGTATACCCTTCTTGTGTCACAGTTTCCAGGCTCACATTATTTTTTCCCACAAAAAGTTCTAGATTCTTTTTCAATGTATATGTACATACAATGCTATTTTTGGTAGCTGCTAATGGTTAACCACCTATACATGAAGGAAGCATAACAGACTTCCTACTGGCTTCTATGGCATGATCACCATCAGTCAGAGTTTGCAGATGATCTTGAAATATTAGAGTAAGACAGTGCTTTTTACTTCGAGGTCCACAATAGGTCACCAAGACAATAAGTGTATTGTCAAAAAGTAAGTCCATGCATCAAACATTCATTAACTGTTGCAGCAGAGATATCCTAAGCTGGCAGAGTAGCCTTGGGACTGTAGGTACTCTAGGCAAAGATAGCAAAGCAGACAAATTTCAAGAAGCAAAAATAATTTCAAAGCAAACTCGCTTCAGATCAAGCAGCCCTAGTGAAACATGTATTTCCTTTGTATATCTTGGCTTACCTACATCAAAACAAGAGGTAGGAATCTAACGAGGCCTAGCATTCAACTTGAATTGGAGAGATTACTGATCTTTGTTTACATTTCCTGTTCTGTAGCAAATCAGTAGGGACATAGCAAAACAGTGCTTATCAGTACTATTATACTAAACAAAAGTGCTTGAATCAGGTCTAAAGAACACACAAACTTCTCTTCCTTTCCTCAAATATGTGTGTTTCCTCCAAAAGCACAAAATAGGTACTTGTTACCACCACATTTTCCTCACTGGAGATTTTTGAAAGTATAATCAGAATTACTTTGGCAACATACCCTCCTATGAAAACATGTACAGCCAAGAGAATTACTGTGGCATCGTGTATTTTAATGCAAAACTAGTTCCAAAAAAAGTTATGAAGATATAAGTCAATAAAAAGTGTGGAAAGCAACTGCTTTTATAATACACATCCAGCTTTAAAGAGAAAGAAAAGATACCCCCTTTGCAAGTATGTCACTGTATAACTTAGAGGAAAATTAAGATTTTACATTTCAGCTACTAATACTTCCCAGAACATGAAGCATGAAAGTCTGAGTACTCCCTTTTTTCAAGCAGTAAAGGTTTCAAGTTTTTACCCCATTCATATTTGTTACCACATTCCCATCATTTGTATTTCATTGATTTCAAAACATAGAAAATGGTCTATCAAAATAAAACATTTTATAGGTGTTACAAACTGTATTACAATCCTTCTACATTTTTCACCATGGAAACGATAGTAATTTTAAAGTAATACAACTTCATGCTTACTTTCTAGAGTTCTAATTCCAAACATTTCATTCTGTTCAGTGACTCAGTATTATCTGGTAGTACCATGCACTACAGCATTCATTCTTCTTATGTGAAAAAAGCAGAGTTAGAGATGGTAACTGATGTTTGCATGAATTCAGGAATCTAAGCAAAACTAAGATACCAGATGTCTGTTAATTAAGAAGTCAAATCGGCATTAAACTGCCTCTTTGAATATTACCAATATTAGTATGAAAGTTTTCAACTCAAGCATTATAAGCATGATTTCTTTCCCTAATCTTTCAACAGAAGAAAAGCAAAGAGCATTTTAAGGAGAGAAACATGCATCAAATCCACTATCTGGGAAAAAACTTGCTGGATTACTATCAGCCTTATAGAGTAACAATAACTGCTTGCCTTCAAACTTCAGAGTTAGTGGTCCATTAATTTTTAGCTCTTTCTTCTACTCTAGCTTTGAATTTCTTCTTTTTGCCTACAAAAATACCTGAATTGATCTATGGTTGCAAGAATATTATTCTCCATGTGTTTCTTGTGTCTGCAAAGAATCAGGTTCAAAACCAGTTAGAGAATTCAAACTGAAGGGAGGCTGTCCATAAAAATGAGTTAATCAATACATTAACATACTACAGGGTTTTACACTGAAATAATAAATACAAGAAACTTATTTAGTACTCTTTAAAATGCTCTTGGGTCCTGCGGGTGCCCGGCTGCTGTGCGGGGAGGGCTCTCTGTGCCCTGAAGCCTTCGCCGGGCTCTGTGTGCACACCCTGCAAACGCCAGGGCGGCTGCCTCTGCCTGGCCCCGCCAGCCCAAGAGCCGGCTAAATCACAGCTGCGGGAGGAGCCGGCTCAGCCACAGCTGCGGGAGGAGCCGGCTAAACCACGGCTGGGGAAGAGCCGGCTCAGCCACAGCTGCGGGAGGAGCCGGCTAAACCACAGCTGCGGGAGGAGCCGGGTAAACCACAGCTGCCAACGGTGCGCGGCTCTCGCATGGACATAACATCTTCTATTAGGAACACTCCCTGGTCATTTTTCCCCAGTGCTAGAACTTTATGAGTCTTTTATCCAAACTAAATGATGTTCCTAAAGTTTTATATTCCTTTGAGAAGAAAGTAGTAAAATAGAGAGTTGGATAAGAGTCTTTTATACAAAACAAAATATTCAAAATATGCAACTGTGTAACCATCACAGATATCTAATATGGAATTAAAAAATGGGTTCATTTTGAGAAACTTTCCCATTCATGGGAAAGCACCCACAACATAAACAGAAAGAACAAATGCAAGTAAAAGGAATCAAACAAACACAGAATCGGAGAGAACTTTCAGTGAAAAGCATTTTATCACCCCTAATATGATTAAATATCCATCTTCCAAATAAACAGTCCAAAGAGTGGGGAAAAAAATTAGTAACAATTTCAGATCAAATTAAAATGAACCGTTGGATGGCACTGAACTGTAAAACAGGAGAATCTGGATTCATTTTGCAGAACTGTGTCTGATTTGTTATGAAATCTCATTTGCTATACTGTCTGCCTCAGTATCCTTCATTCCCTTTCTCAACTCTGGTGAGCTACAGAAGTTATGGACCAGTTGTCACAGTGGACACATGTGTGCTAAAATCAGAAGAGTGACAGAGGGGGGTGAATGAAAACATTCCCAGCCTAGCTCTACTCTCACTGGCCTGCTCAACTGTCCTAGTGAGACTTTGGTTGTCCCAATAAGTATCCATGATGTCTGGGAGATTTCTGCATCCTGTGCTGTAGTCCATGTTTCCTGTCAAAGTTCCTTGATAAAGTTTCTTTCAGCTGTGCCTACCAGTCCTTCACTCCCACCACTTACGTACAGTGTGCAATAGTAATTTTGTATAGGTGACACCTGGATCTCAATGGGCTCTCTTAAGCACTGCTTTATGACACATAAAACTAGGTGCTGCAGAAATACAAGCAACTTTCTTGCACTGATGAACTAGCCCTGCTTTTCACCCAGTTTGCTTCCAGAAAGCATTTCCTGCAAGTCTGGGCGATTCGCGCTCGCTCTGCCTGGAGCGTGGATCCCTGCACTGGTGCACTGAGCGGTCCCAGGCAGTGCGAGCCCTCTGCACCAGGCCCTGCAGACAGACACCCCGAAATGCACCAGGGAGCGGATGCATCGCCTCCTCCTGCAAGCGCTGCAACAGCCGCTGCACAGGTGGTTGCTTAATGCCAACAGTATGATGCATATTTCCTGTGCTGAGGGAAACTGCATCTTTCAGGAATTGCATCAGGCTCTGGCAAAAAAATAAAACAGATAGGGAGAACATATTTCAATGTGAGTGAGCTAATTATAAGTTTGGCTCCTAAAGCTTTTTAACAGCCAACATGTAAAGTCCAGCTGGCATGTCCTTCAACCTGCCTGAAGGAAATAATCCCAATTTATAGCATAATCAAAAATCACGTTTCTATATTTTTGGGATTTTTTTTTTAAGCTACTGCCAATACATCAGCCTATGGAAAAGCTTCAGATTGCTTTCCAAGTGATGGAGTGCCAGGAAGAAAAAGTTTCAATGTATACACATTTTACTGCCTCTACACTGGTTTAAAAAGCACACAAGATTGCCTGGCTGGAAGTAAGGGGAAAAGAAGTATCCGTTAAGTAAGGAATTTGTGAATCACATAGCCCTGTGCAAGTAAGGGGCCATTGTTAATTTTCAGATTGTCGTAAAGCTATTGGTGAACTTAAGACAATCCAAAAACCAGTTACAATAGAAGGAAGAGGAGATTGGGCAATCTGCTGAAATGAAATCCAGCCCACAGAAACAAAATCTTGCAATAACCCAGCACTGAAGTATGCTGTGAGAATAAAAAGTATATGAGCAAGTGCACAGGTATAGTCCTTTACAGACCAATGTCATTTGGTATGAAAGCAGAGGGTGTTGTACAGCTCAGAACACAGGTTTGCTAAGTATATCGAGCTCTTACTTCTTTCAGTCAATTACACTCTGAAAACTTTGAAACTACCACAGATGTACGGGGAAGCAGCTGTATGGATTTTCACTCACTATACCTGTAGTAATAAATCAATCAGTATCTCTCAGAAAAATACTATAGCACTACTTGTCCTGAAATAGCATTTTGAGTATGCACCTGCAAAGGCAGATAAATTTTTCTACATATCATAACTAAAACACTGCACCACAAATAGCAGTTTGCAATGATGAAAACAGCATTTATATGTCTATTTTTAAGTGATGTTTCTTTAGCAATATAATTATGATTTTGATTACTTATGCATCAACGTAAACTAAATGAAGCATATTCTAGGTTGTATTGAAAAAAATGTAAGTGACCAAATCTACAAACTTTATTAAAATGCACAAGTCTTAAATAATCAACATCATAGATTTCAGCATGACTCTTTTTGTATGCAACAAGTTTATGTAGTAACCCTAAATGAATTAAAGCCCAGGCACGTCACCTTGATTAGTCATCTCGCAAACCAAGGATAGGGAACCATATTTACTCTTCAACTGACAGTCACCTTGTGGGATCTGTAGCACATGAAGTTTGAAATGTAACATTTACTCAGGTTCTGAGACTGGAAGTTGAATAGAGTACACTTGCATTCTGTGGTGCACTGTGACTTGAATGCCATTTTCTATGCCATACTCATGCACTCTACATTTGTATGCTCAGGTATTCAAATTCCTTCAAAGTCAATGCTTGTCCAAGCCATCCTGTCTAACAGCAGAATCTACATGGAGGACTTTAGATGTCTGAAGAAACAGCCAATTTCAGCAATTTTCTCCAGCTGCAGAAATTCTTTCAGTAGTTCAACAATGTACAACCTTTAAGCATGCTACAGATGGAAATGAAGGCAGAATGGAAACCGGCCTCCACACCTTGCCTGCTACTTCAGCCTTTAGCCTTTATAACACCAAACCCTTCAACTGCTCCTGGTGCTTCACCTCAGCATGCATTATATTATTACACTATAAAGGGTGTAGTTTGAAGTACCAGCATTTTATGACCTCCTAGTTCAATCTATTGCTACATTATAATGACATATATATCTGTGACAATTGTCAAGCACCCATCAGTCTCCCAGTACTAATAGCTAGTTATTTACTAGCAACTACATCCAGAAAGAATCCTGATTTTCTCTCAAGACCCCTGAGGATTTTCCTGTCTTATCAGTTAAACACAAAATTCCACACATCTTCATACCATGACTGTCTGGGTATCTTAGCTACATGTCCTTCAGAGGTAACACTTGGGTTATATGAGCTCCTGAGGAGAGGATGCCAATATCCAGGTCTGGGGCTGCAGGGATTGCCAGGATCCATGTCTTGAGGTCGGGGCAGATGAGGCAATGTCCTTGCTTGCAGCAGTGAGCTTGCATTACATCTGGCGAAGACAGCACACATCATCCTGGACTGTAGTAACAGCATAATCAGCAGATTGAGGGAAGAGAAACTCATCACTTGTTAGCCCACATCTGTAACAGTGTATTTGGGGTTGGGATCTCTACCACTCAAAAGACACAGGTAAACTGGTGTGTCACCAACACTGTCAGGGACAGAATACACATATGTATCTCCAGAATATATGTATACATCTAGAATATATGTATATATCCAGAATATGTGTGTGTGTGTGTGTCTGTGTGTGTGTATTTTTCTCATTTTTATATATACATATACAAAGATGGACAGAATACATATATATATATACACACACACACACACACACACACACACACACGAAACAGAATCCATGGAGGGTAACTAACTGCATAGGAACCACCATAAGCATTTCTTGACTCACAGTCGGCTGTGTGCTAGAAAAACATTTAGGTGATACACTTGATGTACATTTTCATATCTTTCCCTTATTATTTTGCCACTTTTAGAAATAGGATATTGGGCTAGACAAACCTTTAATGTGATTCAATATGAAAATTTTTATAAAGATTATTTTCAACTGTTTCAGTAACATGTTAAGTTTACTATCTCAAATATCCAGAGAGCATAATTGAAAAGAATCCCACTAATTTAGAGGGGTTTGGATTAGCTCCTGTTTTCCATAAAGAAAGTATGAGGTTCAGGAGACTGGAAGACAAGATGAACCACAAGAGAATCAATCTGCAGCCATGGTCCACAAAAGTCTGAGAACTACCAAATCACTAAGTACTCAAAATTGTGTGCAAAATATGAATAAAATATTGATTTCATTAAAAATGTTAAGGACTACTTAGTTCAACAACATTTTATATGTTTGCATCTTTATTTCCAAATTTGCATATCTGTTTGCATATATCTTGTAAAGCTGAACGTTAATTATACTTTAAAATCGCATATAAATTGTAACCAAGAATGTTGTATGAATTTTTGAAATAAGAGACACGCTCAAGTACCATTAATTATAAACTGCCATTTAAAGCACACTGAAGCAGACCTCATATTGAAAAAATATTGAGCCCTTGACAAATAAAAAAGGCAGCAAGAGTTATTAACTGGTCTAGCTGATTAAATGGTGTCTCCTACTAGCATAGCATAGATTTTTTTTTTCTCTTTCTCCATCCAGACCACGGCTTACTCTAACTTAGAAGTGACACATGACAATTTGCTGGCCAAGGTAAAACTGCTATAAACACTGTATGATTCACTGGTTTGTAGTTTCTGTTTAGGAAAATTCTCTTTTTGAATTTTTATTCATGTAGAAGTGACAGTAATAAATAACAATAGACAAAATTTCATGGGTTACTTTAATGGACTAATGTCAAATGAGGTGAGTTGAAGTGATTTTCTCACATGCTAATTAGATATGCGAAATTATTCTGAGTAATTTAAAAAGCAAGGTCAAATCTCA
The DNA here is from genome assembly GCA_013398855.1 of Mohoua ochrocephala. Taxonomy (NCBI): domain Eukaryota; kingdom Metazoa; phylum Chordata; class Aves; order Passeriformes; family Acanthizidae; genus Mohoua; species Mohoua ochrocephala. Next base: position 74,148 of record VZTA01020106.1, read on the forward strand.
AGCAGCTTCCAAAAACCTAGACTTGCTAAATATACAAGACATGATGATCTGACTATCACTTAAAGTGGCAATTCGAGACACTCAAATTTCTAATAGCCTTAGATATAAATCCAAGGTCAGGTATCCCAGTAATCATTAAGAGCCAGGAGTTTCCTAAAAAACTGTTCCTTAAGAATATTGCAAAAGTATTATTTGGTCTTGTTAATTTTGAGAAGATGTGTAGAAGATCCATTAATACTTAAAGAAAATAATTCAAACGTACCGCTTACATAGAGAAGGCTCCACAAGTTTATTACTGCAAACCAGTGTTGCTGCCCTTAAAAGTTACCCATCTCTGCAACAGGCTGCCCCCTTAAGCAAGGACAGGGAAAGGTAAAAGTCCACGCCTCTCTCTAGTCACTCTGAACTGATATCTTGATTTAGATGAACAATGAAGCTGAATTTGCATTAATCCATCAGGCTGAAAAGTATATAAGCAGAGACGTAAACTTGCCTATCTTGTTGTGCTAGCTTTGCCTCAGGGGTGGTAACAGCAGTGCAAGGAGCAGACTGACAGCCAAGACAGACTGAGCAGTGAAGGCTCAAACTTCTGCATGTATTATGCAAATGGCATCACATCCATCAGCTTTAGTGATGTTGCACTACAGATTGAATTTGGCCTGCATAGGTCTGGCCTAACATTGGCATGTTATCAGCCATTCACACTCCTTGGTCAAGCAAGGGAACTTTCTTCAAATTTACAGAAGCCTCTTTGCCTGATCTGTATTTCCCACTAGAAATGTAGATTACAGTGAGAGGGAGAGCCAAGAGATGCACTATGGAAACACAGTTCTGTGGTTATCTCTATGTTAAAGTTTGACTACAGGAAAATAGCCAAAGAGCAGCCACCTCACAGACATAAACCTCTCATTTAATCCTGTCTTCTGAGAGACACCTATTCTGCCTGCACATTCTTCTTCAGCCCACACTTGAGACTAAGCAAGTGGTTCCCTTAGAGGACACACATGCTCATACAGAGGCACAGAGGCCTACTGTTAACATTTCTTCCACCATGCAAACACTGTTCACACTTGCAAAGTTGAGTTAGATTTGCACTAAATTTTAATAGTTGTGGATTCATAGTATAACATGTCAGTGGTAAAAAATCATGGCCAATTTTCTTGCTCTCTGCAGGAAAATAATGTGAAACCCCATGAGTTCTAACTTTTGATTTTTCAAGATTTCCTAATTTTTTCTGATTTTTCTTTCCCTTTTCACAAAACAGTCTGTAAAGGAAATAAATGCCACAATTCTTGTGACCTTTCATAAAATCACATGACATTACTTCCAACAGTAACTGATTCTCGGCCTTGGTTCTTTCTTCTGTATCGGTGTAGAACTTAGAGAACTTAGTTTTAAAGTAGGAACCAGCACAGCTGTATAGAGCAGGGAACTTCCCCCATGGCTAAAAATGCAATGATTAAGCTACCAGCAGCCATTTCATGCTTTTTTCCAATGCCCATGTCCTTCACCTACAACCACGGAACATTTATTTTGAAAAGAGGGAAGAGAAAAAGGGTGCTGCTGCTTCTCGAAACTAAGACATTTCTACAGCTGTAATTTTTCGTTCTAATGAGGATCTATAGAGAATTAATTACTGAAGCACTAGACAAGCACCAAATAGTTCTCCCTCCTGATTGATTACACTCCAACGGCAACAAAATCTCATGGTTGAGGCACTAAGGAGTATTAGATAACCCATCTGTTTGTAATAGGAGCATGCTGGAGTGCCTGCAACAGAAGGACATCGTATTGATATTTTGTTACAGAAGGGTCTAGAACGATATTTTTTTTTAAGAATTGGGATCCAAACAAAGAACTTTGTAGTAAAAATGTCAATTGCAGGGTTAAGCCAAAATCCTGACTCAGTGTTATGCACTCAAACTTGTATGACTATAAGTATTTAAGTATTGAATCAATTTCTTTTGCAGAGCTTTCATGACTAAAGTTATCTATTTAGCTAAACATGGAAGTAATTTGGCAGCATGGTTTAAACACATGTTAAACTGACACAACTTAAACTTTAATTTCCTCTGCTCCTTTATTATGGTTTGCTACTTTGATACAAAACAGCAGTTGTGTTAAATTTGGACCTCAGTAACTAATGAGTAGGTGGTAGTGGAACTAGTTAATACTGATTCAGAAATGTAAATATAGCAATTCATAGTTTGTGTCATCTTTGTTTAATTTTACTGCAGGTAGGTAGTTCAGTGATGTTTGATAATAATCATTGTAGTTTGGCATATTCAAGACTTGTAAGACTAATACATGTAAGCTAATGTCTAACTTACATATTATTCTTGATTTTTCAAATCTAAGAATCTTCTCAAGTGTTTTATCAGCAAATTCATTTCATAACTGAAAGCAGTATACAAAAAATATATGTAAAGATGCACCCAGCACTTCTTTATTTATGCAAAAACTACAAATACCAAAGTAGTTGTTGGAGATTTTCATATGCAGCGTGCTTTAGATAACTGCTTTAAAATGGATGACCTGATAAATGTACTAATTCCTTACTATTTAGCAGACTATTTTCAGTGCGATTCCCAAATAGAGGCAGGAAGGCAGGAAGGAAGGAAGGAAGGCGGGAAGGAAGGAAGGAAGGAGAGAATGTAATTTTGTCCTTTTTCAAATTATAATAAAGAATAATTAATACAGAAAAAAAACCCTGTGAGAAAGTAAAGGGATTTTTTTAGATAATTGCCATGCCTTGTCACTGCAGTCTTACCAAGAGACCTGATCACACTTCATAAAGTACTGTGCAAAAGTAAGTTTCAAATTTCACAGTTTGATCTCACTGATTTTCATTCTAAAAATCTGTACTTGTTGGAAATATACCTGTAACCATTGAAATGTTAGGTAGCTGCAGTTGGAAATGAGCTACTATCTTTTGCTTTCTACCTTTTGATAAGGTACTCTTATCATGTGTCTCTCAGTCTTGGTTTCCCCAAAAGTGCAAAAAAGACCAAGGGCCTTAAAAGACAGCACATCAACTTTTGGACTTGCCTACTGCCGTTGTAGCCATGAGAAAAGAGATCTCTGAACATAACAGTGATCCACAAAGGAAAACACAGGGATTGTGTCTTTTTGCTCCTTTTATACATTCTGCAGAATGCCAAGATGATGTTGTTTTACAAGTTGCTTAAAAGCTTACTTTCTGCTTTTTGAAATATAAGGGAGACCAGGTTTTGCTCAGCACTAATTGGAGGGGATGGAAGTACTGAACCTTTGTCAATTTTTTTCCTCACAACTGCTGTTGCTTAGCAGTTGAGACATACTGAATATACTTTTGTTATGCTTGTAAACTTGAAGACAGCATTTTCTGTAGTATATTATCAATTACTTCTGCTCAGTCCTGTATATTCTGCTTGAGGAAAAATAATATATAGACAGCTTGTGGTGACAATCCACCTTATCATGCATTCTTACACGCATAGAAAACAGTAAGACAACAAAAACTCATTTGATAATCACAGCAAAGGAAGTCTCTGACCTTCAATAACTTGATTTTTGCAACCAGGCTAATCTATTGTTACAATACTACTTCATCCTCAAAAACCCTGTTCTATGTGGAAGCAGTGATGTCAGCATTGCAAAGGAAAGGCCATATGGCCATTTTAACAAGCCTATCACCCACTTTCCAGCTCAGTGACACTTTTTTAATGGTTAAAGAAACTCTCACAGCAGAGCCGGTCCAAAATCAAGCAGCAGTTAAGCATATCACCTGAGATGCTTAACTTGGTATAGCTGTGGGGTTTTTAAACTGGCTGTGTATTTCATGACATTAAAATGAGACTTACGGGGGGAGAGGGAGAGAGAGAGAGAATACGGGCAATAGAAATCATTTATTAACTGGATACATCACAACTTCTCCTGAATGCATACAGTGTCGGCAGACTCTGAGAAATTCCTCTGGAGAGATCTATGCTGAGCAATCTGATCAAGGAAGCAGTAGAATCAATGCCATCCTGTGTATATAATAGAACAAAGTCAAAGTGTTAACTACATAGAAAGAGGTTTTCCTTCTTTTCTTTCCCTATATTAAAATGTCCACTTCATTGAAGATAAAACCAATGCTATCGGCTAATTCAAAGACCAGTCAATTGTACTAATAGAAAAGGCAGACTTCTCTTGCTTTGAGAAGTATCTGTGTAATCTCTGACACCAGAGAAGGCACAGAGCTCTATTACACTTGTGTTTGTAGGATTGCTCAATTTGCCTCTAAAGTGTGAACGCATCTATGGCAACCTAGTTTTCAGATAAGTTTTGCAAGCACAGCCTCATATTTCCAAATTTGTAGCAACATAATTAAAAGGAACAAGAAATGAAGATTGCTTTCTTAATGCAAGATACTTTTCTTGATCAGTGTATGAACATAAATGTATCCATCCTTAGAGTAATTGCTTGGCTGAGCTGAAACCAACAAACAAGGAAGCCTGTACGTGGAATTCCCCCCAGCTCTATATTGGAATCCCCTGGAAAACCTTTGTCTTAGCCACGTTCTGAAAATTATTTCAGCTAGGGGGCGTTCAACTAACATCTTTTCCATGGCGGCACTTCAGACATCAACCTGTTCCCAGCAGCCGTGACAGCAGCGTCCTGGTGAGAGCTGTAAGTGCAAAACCCTGATATTCCGGGATTTTAAATGTCTCCGTTATTCTGTATGTAAGGGCCTCAAACTTCACTGTGAAGCTGTAGAAACACGAATAAATAAGAATTAGTGTCTCATACAGAAACGTGTCTGCCATTTGCTTGTGCTATAGATCTACTATAAGCACTCCAACGCAGGGATACCCGCAAAGCTCTCCTACTGTGAATCTAACAGGGATGTGCATTATACCGACACAATTAAGCCGTAATGCACAGAACAGATTAGAGCAGCAACAATTTTGCCAGTGTAAGTTCATGTACACAAAACTCCTACTGGCATAAAACAGAGATCCTATCATACCTCATGTTACCCCAGCTTTCCTACTTCCTACAAGTGACAGCAGTAGCATAACTATAACCGTAAATATTTAGCAATGCAATTATTTTGAAATATTACATTTGGGGTATTTATGGGGGCAAAAGCTTCATATCGATTAAAGCTCAGCTTCCCTGGCCACATGCCACATGTGGCTCCAGGACACCAGCACCTCCATTTTGCTGCGTGAGTTTCCTTGGTGAAAGGAAATCAGAGGAAGTTTCATCACATGTCCACCCACCAGGGTCTGCAAGAAAACATTTATTCCTGCCTCTTCAGTGTAGGAAAGACGTGTGCATCAGCACCTTTTAACTGGCTTAAATAAGGGATACAGGTTTCAAAGTTTTGAACCAACAAATAAGATAAATACACATCTATAAGCATGGGTTCAATAAGGGTAGCTAGACACTGAAGTAAGGCTTACATTTGCCTTCAGAAACTGTAACTTCCATACTGGTGATTCCCTGGCATGTCGTAGGCTCAGCTGACTGTGTAGGGGCAGGAGGTCTGGTTAAGAAAATGCTGTAACACGCCTTCCGTCCATCTTGCATGAGATTTCTTTTGCTGTTATCTCCCCCTCTGCAGATGAATAACCGGAAAATACACATTGCAGCAGGTGACTCACTATATTAGTAGAAGCCCTGTACTAAATTTTATATATGAGAATTTCCATAATTTCATGGGTACCACTTTAAGAAAAAAATAAGCTGAACTTTCATTGTGCTGTGGGAAGTAACAGCACATCAGCAGTTATGGTATTACATATGGACTTTTGCTTCCTCCTGGGAGTTGTTTTCCTTAGAAGCAAAGCTGATTCCTTTTTTCCACTTTGCTGATAGCTCTGTTCCTGCATAGTTTGTACTACAGTGGGAACCATTATGCACCCTTCCCTCTCCCTCCAACCCCTGCGTACCTACACACTTCCTCTTTCCAGAACAAAAGCTTTTTCCAGTTATTTAAGGAATCTCGCAAAACTGTATTTCCTATCCTTACATAGGGATCTCAATTTTTAGTTCCAAAACATACTTTTGAAGGGGAAAGTATAACTGTTACTCAGGGGCTGAGGCTCAAGCCTCTTATCAACTTTGTATTTAATGTTAAAATAGTCATGGGAGAAAAGCTTTTGGGGAAAATGGGATTCCCTACCCAGTTCTGGTTGCATTGCCTGTGTGAAAACAATTTGATTTCAGAGGATTACTTATGCAAGCATTGCAGAATCCAAACTTACTGTAAATTCTGGTTACCTTCAGATATTCCTAATTACTGTTTAATGGAACTACCGTTGGGGCTTAGTTCACAGTCTGCAAGCAGTAAGGATAGAAACTCAAGACAGGCCAGGTTACTACAGCTTAGCTATCAGATCCTTGAAAATACACTGTATAACCTTTAGAAAAACAAGCTTCCAATAAACGCAAGAAGCAAGTTCCAGTCTCTGATTGAGAATTCTCTTATCTCTTAGCCCTGGTTCCCAGGCTAATGAGATGACTTTGAGAAAGCTGTCTTTAAGTGTCTCCCCTTTATGCTGTCCACAATTCTGCAGGCTGTATGGCTCATTAGATGTTTCTCATAATACTGATTTGCCTCTGCCATTATCTGTCTCTTTGCTGCCTGAGTGCAGGAACGCCTCACACTAAATTAAAGGGCCAGAAGCACAGGACATTTCAAGAAGGACAAGGAGGTGGCAAAGCTCACTGATTCTACAGGGAAATTGCTTTCTTAAGGGAAGTGTTTCATGTACTCAGGAAGTCTGGAAGATGTACTTTCTGGGAGAAGGTGGTTCAGTGCTGATAGAGGTTATTTGTTTTTATACAACAATATATAATTTGAATTTGTTATAATTTTAAAAAGATATACAGCCAATCCTTCAGCCTTTCTGTTCCCCCAAAGTCAGTATTTTATTGTTCTTAAAGCTTTGCGTTGACACAGTGCCGACCAAAGGCAAACACTACAAAATACAAGCACAGACCCAGCATGTCACTTTGCAAAACAAAAATAGAATGGGGAAGAAGTGCTACGATGTCATGCAAAACATTCCTAGGCCTAATTAAAAAAGAAAAAAAAAACGACAGTTTTAGATGGAATGAATTGTCCTTAACCTAGAAAAAGAAATATATTCACAGAACGGGAAGAAAAACAGTGCCATACACTCTTACATCAAAAAAACTGCCTTAGCTAAACTGTAGCATTCTATAAATGATTGAATTTAGATTGAATGAAGAACTGCAAGCACCTGAACACTGAAAATTACTGTCTTTTGTTACAATCCATAGGAAAATAGCCTAAAACTGGAGGCAGAATTTTTTTGAAACTATTATATTTTGGAACTATTTTGGAACTTTGCTAACAACATTTAGCCACACACAGAGAACAGGAGTGGTGCACTTGAGATGAAGGAGTTGTGGGACACTGTACTACAAAACACACAGGGCCACAAACTGATCAGTGATTAGCACAGAGCAGTGGAACAGCCCTTGATAATCAAGCCTCAGAATAGGATCAGACTAAGACCAGAGCTGCTCTTGTCAGTAACAACTTTATTAAGTAAAGCATTGACATTCCCCCACATCCAAACAGAAAAAAAAACCAAAACAAAAACAACAAACAACCCTTTTTATTGATTATGCCTTTCTTCCTGAAGAGTAAATTTTCAAACAGCATGGTGGAGCTTCATTAGTACCACAGTAAGCCTAGTTCAAACTTGCAGTGAATTCACAAAAAGAATTTTCCATTTACATTGTAGTTGGTCTCAGTAGGCCAAGTTTACAGAGAGCACACCCCTGTAAATGTAGTCAAGTTGAAAACAATGGCACTGTTCATACAACTAAGTACAATTTTGTACAAATAATGCTCGTAGGAAGGAAAGTGTTCAGGATACAACCCTATTGATAACTTCTGTGGCACAAAATCACCTCAGCAAAAAAAAAAATCAGGCTGCAAATGCTAAAGGTCAAAAAAAGAGGAAAATATACTTTGCAATATAACAGACAAAACTAGAGTGTCTTTGGATATTTCCTTACCACACAAACCCCAAAATATGGAATGATTCACTCAACAGTCTCAATCATCCATCCAGCACGAAAATAAGTGTTTCATAATAATTTGTGATGGTTCTGAAACAATAAAGAAACATGCAAATTACACCAATACAATAAAGACTTGATTATGTAACTGCTTTGCCTCCTTCACTGCAGCAATAAGCAAGCAAATAGATACTGAATTGAACACAATTTATACTGCAAAAGAATATTCACTTGCGTTACTGCTTCAGCTACTTAAAATAAATAATTTTGGCAAACCATTGTCATTAGGAGACCCTATTTAAGGTCTGTATCAGAATGATCTTGAGACTAATTTCATCATGTTTGTGCTCCGCTCCAGATTTTCAAGACAGAATTGTTTTGCTCTCAAAAGACAGCAGAATACTTTTTACAAAATGTGTTCGATAAATTTTTAAGAGTGTCAGCATTCCATTTTTCAGAATTAATATCTTGAAACAATCTTTCCTAAGTATTTCTACATGAGAATTCCTATGCATATTAGAATTTACAAGTCTTTTTTTAACCTCATTACACTCAATGGAAGTTAGGTACAGGCTTAAATGTGTTCTGCTATTTTTCTTTCTGAATCAAGATATTCCACTGTATATTTTAGACCAAGACAGAAGAACACTGAAAACTATATATCAGGCAGCTTTCAGAGTGCACGTACAAGATATGCCATACAAATCATGGCAATATGCTAATAAAATCAGTTATTTCTTTTCTCATGCTGTTGTAAGAAAAGACACCAACAATGTTGTTTATGGAGGTGATCAGAAGAAAAAGACACCTTTTATTCAGCTACATGAAATCTAAACTTAAGAGAACGTTTTTCTTTCCTGGTTCCGTCTCAGAGCAATGGACTTTCCCACACCACTGTGGATGAGAATCCACATCTAAAATTTGATTCATTAATGGTGCTAGAAGCAGCATTAACTCATCCTCCAGCCCCTATAAGCTGTGCCAGAAGGGGTCACAGAGTACTGGTGCTGGCCAGCAGCCAGTGACAGCATGGCGAGCAGCCAGCCATTCTGCTATGAACTGGAGGGGGTTCCTGAGGGAATTTTACAGTTTTTCTGTATTTCCACCTTTATTGCAGCTCAAGATCTCCTGCAGAGTTTGCATGTACAGCTTACGGATACCAAAGGCTATGCTTTTCTTCCACTGAATGCTTCCATAAAGAAACCAAATCAACAGTAAGATTTTTAAGCAGCTTCAGGAAGCTTAGGTGCATGAATTTCTCTTGGCCACATCACATCCATATCTATGACTTTGAGGAATTGACAATTTAAGGTAATTCATGCTTTCCTTGCAAGCTGAGAAAAACAAATATAGGAATTAGTAATACTATCTTGTCTAAGTTCTCTATTTAGGAGGAAAATAATCTTCTTTGTTACAGTTTCCTGTACTTTAAACCCATAACACATTCTTACCAAAGAATTACCGGATTTGGTCCTGAAACATTCTGCGGCAAGATTTGGAAAATTTGTACATACCTTATGAAATGAAACCAAGTTACACATGGCTTCTGAGAAAATAAAATAATTAAAGCCTGTATACAAGAAAAAGAGGTAGTATGGGTTATGGAGAAAAAAAATGCACCTTGGCATAGTACAACAGTAGGCAGTATCACCAACACATCGTTTTCTCATCCATATTTATAAAGGTCCATATGTAAAAGCACCTGCCCACAAATGCACAACACAAAAATCCTCAGTTCTTTGGGAAATGGACTTTGTATAATCTGATAGAAAAACTTTACTGCGGCATGCTTGAAAATAGATTGAAAATTATTGCCTCACTTTGAACATTTCCTGAAATGCACTGTAATATCAGTACAAAGCTGACTGCATCAATCAGGTATCTTCAGATGCTTCATTTGATTTTTCAGAGAGATGAGAAAGCAACAAAGTGACTAGACCAAGCAATTCCAGGTACTTATAGCACATTAATCAATTTGAAATGAACTCCTTTTGTCTGCTGCTGCAATGGTTTAGAAGATATTTCCTAAACAAATAGATAATACTTTCTTTTCTATTGCAACTGATCAAACTCTGAGACTTATATAAGAATTTTTAAAAAAACCCACCACACAATACTAGTGCTTTTTTTTTATTAAAGAGCATGCTTACAATTGTGAAATTATGGTTACAGAAGTTCAAATAAAGCTTATTTTTTAAATTCTATCTGACCTTGGATTTGACAAAATTGTATATGGGTCAAGATTATGAAAGGGCTTCCATTACATGAAGTTATCTAAGTATTGTTCAGACTGGTTTTCAGGATGAAATACTAGCTGAAGTTTGTATTTACTTCATGTGCAATCACTTTAACCTTGCTATTTGCACAGCAGATGTCTTCCTCACAAGACTACAGAAGCTATTGACTATAAATCTTGATAAGATAAGCTGTTCATTCCTTCCTTGTCAGAGCACTCTAAAAAGTCGCATAAAAGAAAACAATTACTGAACTGAGGCAAATACTAAACGTTGATCCTCGAGTTCTTATGGGGTCTTCTATATGGCAGCTTCTGACCAAGTCAAACCAGCAGAATTAGAACCCTTGTAGGAAAGTCATTATACAGAATTTGATTCACTTGTGAAATTTAATTCATATGAATGCTAAGACTGTAGTTAAAATTTTTCTAATTGGCACTATTTCTGAAATCTCAACAGTTAAAAGAAGATTAAATGAGTACAGTAATTCAGCTGCTTCCTTTATCCTTGCATCTTACCCATTCAGTCATCAGTGACACAATGTGTGGCTATAGCAGGAATGGAAAAGCTTGTATTCCCCATCCTAGTGGGGAAGAGAGTGGCCAAGACTGCCAACTCAATCGTTTAAATTAACAAAAGCCTCCACTGAGTGCTTTCCACTATCTCTGGAAATAGTTTTGGAAAGCAGGTTCCATCCATTTTTCTGCTTTACTGATTAAGGAAGTTTGTTTCACTTACGAAAACAACATCAAATCAACATAAGAAAGACTGCGGGCTCCAACTTCCTCTTAAAAACAGAAAGGTATGAAAAATACACAGCAGGTGATCTTTTGGCCATGTGTGTCTTCACCATAATGGTTAAAAAAAAACCCCTACATAAGGTGAACTGCCCTGTAGAGAAGGGAAGATTGTTCCTTGATTGGAGAGCTATTAACATGCTCTAGGCAAAGTTTCTAATTCATCCCAAAAAAGTTTGGCATTTTTGAATTTATATTAGTGGCCTTCAGGGAACTCACTATAAGGAGAAAAGTATTATCTTTTTAATCTCTCTCCATAAGGTGAAACAAAAAACTACCAAGCCTGTTATTTCAATTGTCTTCTACAAATGAAATTTCTCAAAATACAAACCTGATTCTGCTTTTACTTATGTGATGCTAATGAGCTGCTCCGGAACCTTCTCAAGTAGATAAACAGTCAGGTTATTTCCTGGAGCAAAATTGACTTTCTGTGGGATAACAATTCACTGATGCTAAGCAGCAAAAGATGCATGACAACTGAAGTCCTTTTTTTATATAGGATTCCATGCTTTGGCTTACAATATTCTACAGCCTTTAGGCATCTGGGAATCTCAGAACAAACAGAAAAGTTATCTGCAACCCTACCTTAAAAGATGACTTATTGGATAAAATAACAAATAATTGGCAGATCACACAAGAATGCCGTAAGATAGTCCCATCTTTAAAGCACATGCACATAGGCACTGGCCTCAAAAACAGTATCAGCATTACTATACATTAGTCAGATAATCTGTGTATATTCAGTCCAATAAACTGGATTTACTCAATTCAAATGATGGGATCCCAATTCAATGGGATTCTGCAGTAGCAAGACCACAGTCACTATTTGCATGCTGCAGTTCAGTCTCCTTTGCCCGTATGCTGTTAAATGCTTCTCAAAAGCAGAGATTCCCTACTGCACTTTCTGAATTACATGAAACAGAAATTGCAAAGGTAATACAGCCCCTTTGGTACTTGATTAGCTATCCAATCAAAGAGTGAAACCAAGCAAGATGATATGACTGATTATACTGATCCATTTGGATTGTTATTTGTCACATTATTCTTCTCCAAGTGACCGCAGAGATTTAACACAAGTAATGAGGAGAGCTATTCTTTGGTTGCTTAGAATCAAAGTTTAACAGATCTGCTGGTGATTTTCCTGCTTCCCTGTCAGCCCTCACAAATTTCTTTTCAGCAAACTAATACCCAGTTATTTTTGCCAAGTCTTCAACCTTTTACTAAGTTAGAAAAGCATGATATATCTGTTTTCAGAGGCTGCGAGTCCACAATTTTCCATATCCTCATGAGTGGCAGACCCTGCTATTTGAGCACCACAACCCAAGTGTTCTTTCATAACTGCCACATACACTAAAGCGATTGTTTTGAGGTCATTTCCAAGTCACCTCGTGTGGAAGAAAAGAAAATAGTCATAAGATCAGATATGCAACCTTGTGAAGATGGCAAGTTACATGGTGACAAGGTAGGTGAGCTGTAGAATTAGGTCTGTAACTGGAAAGCATCTCTAATAGCCCTGGAAGCAGCAAACAATAAATGTGATGGTGCACAGGAAAATCATGATGCAGACCTATTTGCAGGAGAACATGCAGAGAAGTATGTGATAACTGTCTTACAGCAAATAAACATGACATAACGTTATCTTTAAAGGAGGCAAATTTCAAACTAAGGTAAACATAATCTATCCACCCTTCTTAGCAAAACATCCCATCAGCCTTAGGAAACAATCTCATCGACAGAAAGCCACAGGTGTTGTTTCTGTTTCTCAGTAAGCCAGGTGCATTTCCTATAGCCTTGTGGGAGACTGCATCCTCGTACAGTTTTGTAATGTAACGCAGGCCTGTTACCTGTTAACAGATACAAAATCATATGATCCAGACGCATCAGCCTTCCAGACTCTTAAATTGTTCAAATACAATAACTACCAACTTTTAACTTTGGTTTGCACAAGACATTCTGATACATATAGCACCTGCATCTGCACATATATCTCCGCTGAATCCCCACAAGGACTTTTTTGGGGTTTTTAATCAGAGGTTTAATCCCTTGTCTCGCTTGTTGTGGGCACAATATATAGACTCTTTCCAGAAAAGTGTTATTATGTAGGAACTATGTGCTTCAGAAGAACATCCTGTCTTTCCGTTGGAGCTTTCTACAATGTCCAGTTTTACACTCCAACACACAAATCTAATGCTAAACCCCAAAAGCAGACTGAAATATGCTACTTCTAGGGAATGTCTGCCTCCATTGCAATCCCTTACTCTTTTCTGCTCCAAATTGCCTTGCATATTGTAACCCACTTTTTCCTCACAGGAGAGGAGAGGAAGCTTAAAACCCACAATTCTACTTTAGGAGAATAACAGGACAAAATTCAGTTTAGAGAAACAGGAAAAAAAAAAAAAGAAAGAAAAGAGAAGCAATTGAAAAGATAAGAGAGATCTAAGAGTCCCTGAACACCTAAATTTTTCCCTACTATGCCTGGTTCATATCTCGAGCTGCCAGTCTATCAAGTCTGACAATAACTGCTGTGACTGGAATCTGCTAGAGGAAATAGGATGCTATGAGCAGCCATGTTTAATTAAACAGTGGGAAGTTCATATTAGCAATAAACACAGGAAGTGTCAGAAGTCTTGGCAAAAGCCAAGCACAGTGCCACTTTTCTGCTCTGTACTTAAGCCATCCTTTTTACTGGTTGTCTTTACAACACGGCAGAGACATTCAGGACTTCTACATAAGGATTCTTAGGTATGCTAATGAAATACCATGTGATTCCACCTGTCCAGAATAAGAATGCCTAATTCTGATTCAGATGTTCTGCTTCTAAAGCTTTGATTCACAATTTCATGGAAACATGAATGCAGACATGGAGAGCTTGATGGACTGAAAAAATGCCTCTCAATGTGGACTTCTGCTTTGGTAGTAGTAAATCTAGAAAGGAGCACCAAAATAGTCCCATTATCTGTTCTACAGTCATAGAAGAGATGTAATTAAAATCATTTCAGATTAGCTACAATACTGGGACTGAAATTATTCCTGAAGACCACATGGTATCAGAGGTTAAAAGCCCAAATCAAAACAAACCTGAGTAGAACAACTGAGTAGAATGCCTTTTTATCTGTCAGGGAAACATTTAAAGACAAGAAGTCACAGGCTGGTTTCCTTTTTCACAGTACACACGACTAAAACAGACACTGTTTTTTATTAGAGGTGGAGTTCTTTTCAATTAGCTAAGAGAAGACCAACCATGGAAACACCACCAAAGTTAGAATATGATACTCAATAAGAAACATATGAAAGAAAGTTTAAGAAGGGGTTAAACCTGACTGAACTAGAAAAATCATCAATGGTAAGAATGTACTGAAAACAAAAAAACTAACAAACAAAATGTGACATTTATTTCTTTCAGGGAGATAACATCTATATGATGAAAAAGGGTTGAATAATCAGTAAGATCAGATTTTATTACAATCCAAAATGAAAGAGGTTAGCCGTGCTTGGAGATCTAGAATCACTTTTCGATTAAAGAGAATAATAGTTATTTGCCCAGTTATGTCACACAATCCAGCATTAAGATTATGAAATAAGCAACCTGATACAGTAAACAATGTAAAATGCAAAATGCCACAGGACAGATTGACAGAATCAAGACTTCATGGCATTGGTCTAATTAAGAAGGTGCATGAGACCAAAATCTTCAGAAATTTGGGAGAAAAGAAAGCTCCTCAAGTCCAGGATAATGCTAAAAAACCCCAACCATTCTGCAAGTCCTGAACTGTCCTATGGAAGTTGTTCAGAAAAAAGGCTCAGATCAGATGGATCAGCAGACAGGTACTCTCAGTAACCTGCAAAAAGATAAACACGCCCACCATTTTTGTATCCACCCATAACATTTTTTAAAATGCATACTCTGCTAGAAACCAAGGAAGCATTACAGAAGCAAAGATGAAGCCTAAAGAAAAGGTGGTCAATGCCAAATATTTATTTACGCTGCATGTGGGTAACAACCAGGTTCTGATAGGCACATTTTGAAAAAAAATAGAGGAGTACACATTAAATATTGTCTCCCTCAGTGCACACGCTGACTCTTTCCTGGGACTGCTGCTGTTTGGCTCAGGCTTAAAACAATTATGTTTCATTAGAAAAATAAAGCATTTTCGATGGGATGAGAAGTAAAATGGTATCGATGTTTTTCAATATCAAAATCAGTACAACACCACAACAAAGCAACCCCAGAGAGGAGAAGAACTGATCCAGTACAAATCATCATAAGGCATTCTCTGACAATATATCTGCCTCAGGAAACAAGAAAGATTTCATATACATACTTTTAATTAATTCAAAGGAAATTTCTACTGTTTTAAGATAAAGCACCATTCCATTTCACAGCAATTAATTATTTCTTCATGCGCTGTTATCAGGATGTGATACCTTGTATTTCAAACTTTGCAAGTTCAGCCAGAAGTATAACAGCTGAGGTTAAAATGCACACTGCAAGGAAACTTTACTTAGCATGTAGGGAAGTTACACAATTGTGATATTTAATGGCCTGGGAAAGGAAGATAGGAATAGCAATCTGGAATTTTAAGTGACCAAACTAATTGGAAAGAGGAAGTCTGGAAAAGTGCACTAAAAGGTCCATGTTCCATTATTCAAGTGAATAATAAAAACAACAACAGTCTTGTAATACAATGCATCTCTTCTAGTCTTACAGAGCAGTTTCTTAATACTAAAGGAGTACTTAGACATGGAATGAGGAGAGAACTAATCTATCAGGAAATTAAAGGTAGCAGATTAACCAAAACTGAAAAATTAATGACAAAAATAAAGGACGGGGGAGTCAGCAAGTCCAGTGCACCTGCTACATTTTCAAGAACAGCTAACTTTATTTTTAAAAATCTAATACTTAAAATTTGGGTTTAGACTATTTCAGTTAGGCCTTTTTCCTGCTTTTCATTTTAAAATATTTTTTGTGTTCTGCAGGATTTCAGCTGCTGGTTGCACACTTTTGGGCTCTTTTCAGAAACAGAAAAACAATACCAAACAATCACCCTGAAAATGATTCATTGTTCTATGATTTTTCATTCTTAAGCACCTCAGTTCCCTCTAAAGCCAGCTGCACAAGGGATCACAGCAGTGGGCAGCAAGAAATATGCAGGTCTCCTCAAGAGCTCCCTTCTTTTTTGTTTGTCTTTTCAAGATGTTCAAAGGAAGAAAGCATCAGAGACGTCCGGATTAAACCTCTTCTTGAACATTTTCCTTTTGAATTTTCTCCCTATTTTCATACGACTGGGAAACACAGGTGTTTTCACCTTGATTGGCATAAGAACTCCAATTGCTTACAAAGTATATTGACATTACGAATCATCCAATTAGTTCATTATTATTATGAAAAGTACAGCATCAATGCCAGTTAAAGCATTTGGATGAAACAATCTGCAGCTGAAATTTCTCTCATGTTAGGACGCCAAGACGCTGGACTCAGTACACGACTCGCTGTGTATTTTAACTCTTTGACAAAGATTCAGAGACTTCATCCCTATTGTATTATTTATGCAATCCAGCTTCTCTATTTTCCCTCCTAGGCCCAAGAAGAACTCGAACCAAAGATAGTAAGGCCCTAAAACCAGTACCTCAAAAGCAGTTGAGACACTTGGACACATAAGGCTTGCTTCCACTGAAGTAAACGGTGAAAACCTTCAGAAGAAACTGGAAGGAAAATCAAAGGTTGTCCCTTGTCACATGTGCACTTCCCTTGGTAGAGAGCTTCCTACGTAAAAGAAGAATTCGATCTTAAATTCTTAAGAGGCATAATTACTAAAGGATAAGAATCACTAAAGAAAAATATCAGTTTTAGCAGATTGCCACTAGATGGAGCAATTTAATATTAAGATTTCCATTTATAAAGATTCTTTCGCTAATACACCTTTCCCGTTACCGATTTATTTTTCCTTTTTATGCTAAGGACACTTAGAAACGCTGTGTCCTTGCATATTATGCAAGTTTATTCATATTCATGCTGCATATGAATAAACACTAATGTTTCTATATTTTGCCTGTATTGAAGCAAAGACTGGAAACAGTGTAAGGTAAACTGCAATTCTAAAGTGCTTCAGTTAAACTGTTAATTTAATTAATCCACCAATCTACACTCCCTAATCTTCAGAAACATTAAGCATTAAGAAATATTAAGCAGTTTATCAGAATACTATGCTCTCTATTCACCCGACACCAGAACATTTGCCAGCAGAGATTATTCTACCCTACCCTGAGCCTTAGCCTAACTATTATATATTTAGAATTCTTCTAAATTTTAGTATCAAACTCAGAATTAAGAATACTTCGTACTGACACAAAAGGAAAAGAGACTTGACCTCATTAGCTTGAGTCTCAATTTACATCAGTTGAATCTAAGATGACTGTGGAACTACAGTGCCTTCTGTCAGTGTAAGACCAAAAGCTGAACCTACATCTACTTACATTTCTAATGTTAATTTCAAGCAACAATTTACAGTTTTTACTATCCAAAATACTTCCTGATGACATCTGTCTGTACCTTGTGAAGGTGATGCGTATGTTTAAAAAACAAAACATTGGTGTTGCTGCTGAATGCAGCTCTGAGGCACCAAGAAAGTAAATCCTCAATGATTACATGGGTCTTACAATCCTTCTTAAATACTGGATTTGCTGGGAAAAGGGGAAGCAATAAACAGAGTTAAGGACAGCCTGCGAACAAGCAATCCCCAACTGGCCTCTGCTTCACCTTTTCCTTTTAAAAGACTTCTGTTCTACTATACTTATGAAATATTCATATTTCTGATTGGTAAGTATGATAATCTAAGCGTCATGAAAACAAGTTATACTGTCTGCTGCATCTAAAGTCTGCAAACATCATAATACAGTATACAATTCTATTATCCTTCCTATTATTGCACTCTTCTAATGTTAAATCAACCTCTACCTGCATAGCAGGTGCAAATAACAACTGGATTTACTGCTGTATTTAGGTCCATGGTGAAAATCCATGCTTTTAATGCCTAGATGTGGTGCTTTCTTCTAACAACTGTCACCATTATCTATCACGATTAGTGATAAACAAAGCCCAAACATTAGGCTGTTTATGCAACTATTAAGGTAATTGTGCATTTCTGTCTCACAGAATTCAGCCATGGTTCTAAAGATTCTGAAGACGTATCACTGATATATCCCCATCATGTCCGTCATTATCATGACCACGTTTAGCACAGGTTCAATTAATCTAAACTCTCTTATCTCAATCAAATAGTCATTAAGGACATTGCAGTTCAATGGCTTACTAGATGGACCTCAGAATGAAGAGAAAGCATATAGGACAGGAGCAGCGTAAACCTTATTATTTTGTTTTGAGATTATTACACTTCATTTTTATGCCTTGCTCCATCACTGCACTACTTCCAGGGTGGAAGAGGGGTGAATGCAGGCAACAGAAGAGAGCAAAGAACAAGCCAAGAATGAGAGCACGCTGCATTAGCTGGAGACATTTCTAGCACTTGTGTAAAAGCTGCCTCCATTAGAGCCAACATGTTAACACCGCAGCAAGCAAAGACATAAATGAGCATAAAGAATATCCACATGATCACATTTCAAATATCAAACCAGTGTACTTCAGACCTCTCCTCCATTAACTCCACCTCAGTGATTGCCTCTGGCTGACTGCTCCCTGACAGGGTAGATACAGAAAACAGATCAAGGCTCCAAAACATTTTTCGGCAGCTTCTAGCCTCATTTTTCTTATAAGGAAGAAACAAGTACACTAACTGCAAACCACCTGCTAGACAGAAAGCAACTTGAAAGTGTTTTATATTTCATTACATCATTATAATAAACAATTCAAATCCGAAGCCAGACTGACAGTGTGGGATTTCAGCGAATGCATTTCAAGCAACTTAACCCAAACTGATTCAGCTCAGCCCTTGAGACCTCCAAGAACAGGAGGTCCTAGAACATAAGGACCTGTTTGCCCTAGAACATAAACCCCATGACACTAAGTCCTCACAAGAAAACGCTTTACACTCTAAAAAATCACTGGCATCTATGTATCTAAGCAAATTAAGAGAAGCACAAGAATTTAATTAATCTCACAGATGCCTAATCACTTCACTTTGCAGTCAGAAGAGTTGCTCCACAAGTAACTTTGCAACTAGGCTTCAGTACAGAAATCTCACCTCAGAAATCTCACCTAAGCTTTTCTACATTGCGGTTTTTTTCAGAAAACATGAGAATGCCAGCAGATTCATTCACACAAGAGAAAATGCCTTTGAAGAACCTGAAATGTGTGGAAGTTACAGCTAGTTAAAAAGGTATATCCCAAATGTGACAGGTGTGATTAACTTCCCTACTTGCTCATGTTATGACCATCCCTCTCCAGGGGTGGGGGAGAAAGAAGAAATAAAAAGAAAGGAAAAAAAGTAGAAAAAAAAGAAGGAAAAAAAAAGAGAGATACTAGTCTTACTTCCCCTTATGCTTAAATAACACTTAATTAAGGGGAATACACTGTAACAAGCCATCTCTGAACCACAAGGTTCATAAGCAGCAGAACATAAATAAAAGCAATGTAAAGTTGCACTAAATTACATGACAGCAAGTTTGTCACAGCCTAAAAGTAAAAAAATTGAAGGTGAGGGAAGATAGGGAGTTAAGACAAGGAAGAGTGAGGGGGAAGTACTAACATATTTGGTATCAGAACTTTTTGGAATGTTTTTCTCTTGATATTGTTTGATGCAATTGTCATTTTCTCGGAAAGTTGTTAAGCTCTCTTCTCTCCTGGGCATGTCAGTCCCAGCAGAGCAAGGAGAACGCAATTAGAGCTAGCTACAAACCTGCCAGGTAACTCTCGTTCTGAGTGTTCATTACATGAAGATAGATCTGCCCTTTTAATTCAGAGACATTGCATACTAAGTACAAGTTAATAACTACTTAGGACTTCAGTCCCTGACAGAGTTACATATGCAGGCTACTGTCTCTGAGAAGAGATAAAGACATGGAGAAGTAACACAGCCATCAAGTTAATCATGACCAGAAATCATTACCATCTAAGACTGAGTGTCTGGTGAAGTCTGTTTCGGGACCATTTGACATAGTTATTTATGTGCCCACAAACATATCAGAGTTAAGAAAACACTGATGTATAGAAGCTGTATCACCAGACATGTCATACGAAGGACTTACTTCCTGTTTTTGTCAGTCTTTGCTGCAGATTTCAAAACAGCAAATCAAAATCGGTTGAGGACAACCAGAAGTTCACAAGTCACATGCATCAACTTCCATAACAGAAGGTGAGACCAGTCTGTCGATAGCATGATGCAGAGGAGAATGGACACAATCTTCTGACTTCTGTATATGCTGCTGCGAGCTGCCAGCAAATCTGCAGTCTAATATTTCTGGAAGCAACAGACTGCCCATAGGCAGGTCCAACCCCACATTACAAGCACGCAAGAGACACCCCTGCAGCAGCCTTTCAAGCACAGATCTCCTCTGCAATGATTTCTCTGGCTACGTCATGTCTGACTCATCCTTTGCAATGCATTTCCCTTTCCTCCAAATGCAGACCGGGATTTCAGCTGAAGTTGTAAAACTCTTTGTTTCATAACTGAAAAGCCTTCTGTAGGAATTTGATTTTCCTAGAATCATAGGAAGTTGCACACCTTAATGCTTCACAAGTCCTTCAATTATCTCCTGAGCCTGAATTTGCTGATGTTTATTCATAGCAACTTTAAGTCACAGCCAGCCACCTACATTCCCTCAGAAAATCACCCTTCTTAGTAACAGGATGACATATTTTGAATCACTCTTGAGTTCATCTTGCCTTGTTTTTGTAGCAAACTAAGGTACTTTCTCCTAGTCACCATTTGAGGTAACGTGCTTACGATTTACAGAAATAAAGCAATGAGACCAGGAACTATCCAAAGGTTACCTTGCTTGGACTGATCTCTTATCTACACTGTTAGAAAATAAGGTCTTGATGTTACCAGTGCTGCACTAGGCCCTGTTCGCTTCAGCGGATTCAATGAAAGCACAAGAGTTCATCTGGGCAGTTCATTTGCAGAAACAACACCAAGTATAATAAGCTGGATCCTACAATCAAGTTTAATTAGAATCAGTGGGACTTAGCATAGGTGTAGAGATCGATAATGTTGATCCACTTTTGGGCTCATAGCCTTAATGTAAAGACATAATGCATTTTGTTATTACTTCAAATAATCCAAGTTGATCTCCTCTAGAGAAATGAGGTCTGATCTTAACAGCTGGTTCTGCACAGGTAGGGCTTTCCTCTCCTCAAGGTTCCACTGACATTAACTGGCATAAGGCAGACTTTTCCTCATAAGAGAAGGATGGAAAAGTAAAACAGGAGGCCATAACAGGAATGAACCTCCTTCCCCTGGAGCACTCTTTTCTCACTGACTGCAAGTCTTCCCAGGGTCCAGAATTAATAAAACAGATAGTAAGATAAAGTTTGTTGCACTCCGCAGCTCATAACATCTGCCAACACTTAGCCCTGGGTAATAGTATGTAAACATGGAAGACAAATTTTAAGTGGAAAGTGTGCAGCAATTGCTAGGAGGGCTATGATTACATCACAGTAATCCATGTAGAAGTTGTAAGATTAGTTGTGTAATTAAAAGAGTAATAAAGGAATAGTTTAAGTGTACATGAAATTTGCAAGCACCACAAGAGCTAAACAAACTTACGTAGTCACTTTAGTTTTCTATTTATGACATGTCATAAACGTGTCCCCTTCACTGCCACTGGTACATCAGTAAGAGATTCAGAGAGCTCTCATGCTCTCGGAAGCCTTTTCTTACACGGAATTCCCTTTGAGAAATCTGAGTGAAAGGCAGGTAATTAACTCCTTAGAAGTGCTATGGAAGCAGTGAGTTTTCAAAAAAAGGAAAACTATCCACACTTTTGATTTTTTTTTTCCATTTTTTATTTTCTCCTTTATGGCATTTTCTTCAATAAACACTAGCAAGTTCTTGGTCTAAGAAAGATTATTATATACATTTATTTTTTGTCTCAAGGTTTAACCTGACCTAGACATATTTATTCCTAAATCTATTGGAAGATGTAGTATTGGAAGCTTTATAAAACAAAGACTTCTCCTATTCCCACAATTATTTGCAAAGCAAAACAGGAACATGGAAAGTACTATTCTTCATTAATATACTGCTTTTTCAACATCTCCAGGCTGAAGTAAACAAATAAAGAAGGCAAAGAGGTACACATTCTCCGTCTTATTTTTTTCTGTGCCTCATAGGTCCAGAATTTCATAAGGTTTTCAAAGGATTCAACCTAGAGGTCAACTATGCAAGAGTAACACCGCTTTGTCTAGAAGTCAGGGACAACTAATGGTTACATTATTAAAAATCTGTTGTGGTGGTGGTAGTGCTTTGGGTTTGGTTTTTTTTAAACTAATGTTGGGGCTACATTTCTTTTACACAGTTAGTTGTCTTTATTCCTAAGTGAAAGAACTTAAAATACTCTCCCAAAGTAGATTTGAAGTGTGAATTTTAGCATTCCCGCTTTATGAGACAAGGATTTCCTTCAACAGATATCAATATTCCAGGCAAAATTAAATAACCTTTAGCCCTCCCCATCAGCAAGGTCACTAATCCTTAGAACTCGTTCTGCGCTTGAAAAGGTGGTGAGCTGGCCTAGCATTGCTCTGCCCCACTCATCTCTGAAGAGCGCATGTAGAATCATATCCAATTTCTTCCTTCCAAGCGTTTCATTTTGCCTATACCTAGGCACCTCTCTACACTGTTGTCCCTCTAGACCTACATCACTAACTTAAACAAGCAAGATTGACCAGAAGCTTAAATAAGAAATTACTTTTTTGCCAGTAGAGTTTTGCCAGTAGTAGGTTTAATAATATAATTAACACCTATCTGGTGCTCTTCACATGTCAATCCTCATTTCTATATGCATCACCAAGTGAAAGTGAGCTCTCTCTTAGGTGATACATTGGACTAGTTAGAACTATTCTAAAAAATACATTTGATTTTGCTTACGGTGTCCTGAACATTTATCTGAAGAGTTCTGTACGGTGCTTAAGGTTCACGAGGTGTGTTTTGTACCAGGAACACTGAAAGTCTCAGCTATTCACTTTCCCGGGTCTTTGTGACAAAGACTTTAACACAACTTGAAGAACAATTAAAGGCCTTAGCCAGTAATACTGACATCCGTTTCCTTCGGGTGCTTTTCTAGCTTGTTCATTGACTGCAGAGCTGAGCTAACAGAATAATGGCTGAAGAAATTGCATTCAGATATTTTAAGGCACAGGCTGAACTCAGGATTCCATATAATGCTAAATTCTCGGACTTAGGTACTTAACTGCCTTCTGTTTTGGGAGTCATTCGGAATGTTCCCTCTTGCTCAGTAATTCACTGTCACAGCACTTAAATGCAGAGCTACATTTGTCCGGGACTGCCTTGTGCTTTGCAGACTCTGAAGGAAGAATGATTAAGTATCAGAGATTTAGTTAAGCTAATATGGTTTTCTCAAACCAGTTTCTCTTTAGATTCCTGTGCCACTACACTTCCATCAAAGAATCTAGGACTGTGTCCTTCCAAGCTGTGTAAATAACATTGGGAATACAAAAAAAGATCACAGGCCTTGTCTTGACAGGGGTAATAATATGCTCTAGGCTACACTCAATAGGCAGGCTAGGTTAAGCATGAACCAAACCCAGCTGCCTGTATTAGAGAGAATCTCAAAGCTTCACTAACTTTGTTGGCACCCACTCATAGATCTATGAATTTTCTCTGGGGCACAATCTGTGTTTCCCTCTGACCACATCTTGTAAACTACACATGCAAGCACATGGATTCTCCTCCTTTGCAATTGGACCGGGCAAGGAGATGAGCTGCAGTAATGGACCACATACATGCTGACAAGTATATGAAGTCACTAAGTCACAGTAATCCAGTCATTTATGATTACTTCTTTATATCCTTCAACATCTGTTCTGACAACCAGTTCAAATGAAGTTTAAACACAGTTTGGAAACATTCTATCATGGTCAAAATGAGAAATTATTGTATAAAAGTCTTCCTCTCCCCATCTCCCCCATCCCGTTCGTACGCACTGGGCCCAAAACCGCCCCGCGTGCCACCCGCTATTTCATGGCTGTTGACATGAGATCACTAAAATAAGACTGCTTCACACCACTGACACTGAAGCTGTGCTAGCACAGATTTTACTGGATAACAGTCTTTCTAAAACAGTGACTTTTAGACAATCAGCAAGTAAAGTTTTCCTCTGAGCCTGTAATTGCCTGGCCACAGAGAACAGAAATTAAGCCCCTGGCTTCATGTGGACTGAGTCTAGACATAAATTTGAGTATGTACAAGATAATGAACAGTATGAAACAGCTACTTAGATATGTCAGTGAAACTGTAATTTCAGTAAAAATGTGCATTGATACTGTAGAACTATCTTAATATTTCTTTTACATGAAACTAACTGTGTGCACATGTTCATAAACTTCTTTTCTACTGCATGATAGCACTTCAGATGGTTGGGTTTGTTTGGTGCTCAACAGTGGAAGTATACGAACACTTAAAATGCTTCAAATTTGCTAGGAATAGTACTGATAGTTTAATGTTGACTTCTCCCATTCCTATTTCCTCAAAAAAAAAAACCAAACAACCCAACCCTCCAAAGTTTAACTTGCATTCCTAGAGCAAACAGACTACCGTTGGTCTGTAGCCATACAGAGATGCAGTAGCATATACAGAAGAAATATTGATGATGCTTGCATGAAGTTAAACCTATTGAAAATGCCTCAGCTTATGAATTTGACATGAACTGCATAGAGTCAAAAAAAAACCAAAAACCCAAATAGCTATAATTGCTTCCACGGAGCATCTTGCATTAGTCCAATTAGATGAATGTAAATCCAAAATTAGGCGGAATGAGAATGCATGTGGGTGCAGGCTGGACAACAGAAAGCACATGTTTATGGATAGGTGAAAAAACCACCAACCCTCGAGACAGGCAGGAAGCTGAAAATAAATGGTCTTGTCACATGATGGCATGAGGAAAGAGAAACCATTTCCTCCCAGACACTCAAACCGATTTTGAAGCTCTGAGAAGCTTATTGCTCTGCAGATTAACTGAACAGTGCCAACCCCCAAAAAACTCACCAAGCGCCCAAAGTACAAATGTTTAGCCCTTTAAACTATTAAAAACGGCATTTACAGCCCCCACTCACCACAACCTCCTGGGCCACTGCTCCAGGTCCCCAGGGCGGCAGGTGGCTGCTTGAGACAAGCGTGACCTCTCCTTCCTGAGCTACCTGCCTTCGCTAACCAACAGAGGGCTTCGCCTGTCTCCTGGGCCCGGGAAAGCCGAGCCCCTGCAGCCCCCAACACCAGGAATGTGCCGCACGCCCCCCAAACCCCGCCACCACGGGAGGAAACGACAGGATTCCCAGCGCCGGAGCCTAAGGGACGGGGAAGCGCCACCAGCGGAGTGTGCAGGGAGGGAATGGCGCGGCGGCCGCGGGGCTGAGGGGAGCGAGGGCTGGAGGGGCCGTGGGGGGTGAGGAGCCTCGCGCCC
>VZTA01020106.1:100721-147131 GCA_013398855.1 Mohoua ochrocephala
AGGCTGCCCGCGCCCGGAGCCGCTACGGGGACTGGAGCTCTCGCCCTCCCCCGCCGCCCGGGGCACGGCGCTCGTCCGGGCCCGGCCCGGAGGGCTCCCGGTGGCCACCCCACGCCCCCGTCAGGGTCAGGCAAAGAGCCTCTCTCTCCCTTGGACATGGCACCGCGCAGGAGCCGGAGCAGCTTCCTTCTTGTAGGCCTTGAACGCCGAGCTTGGGAAGAGGAGAAAATGGTGCGATCATCGTTATTTGTCACACGGCAAAGGTTCTTGTCACTACAAAAAAACGATCCCAAAAGATCCCGCAACACTGTTAAGGGTTGAAAGCTCAAGGGTTAGAGGTTTCCATCCCTGTAATTTGACCGGTTTTGGTTGCCTGTGCAACTGCTACTTTTCTGCTTGTCAGCTGCAAGGTTAGATGCAATTCCGGAGCTTCACTTTTGTGCTCTTATCTTTAAATGTCAGCACAACCTGCTACCCCTTCGGCTTCCTTTCTTGTTCCGAAGAAAGGTTGCTTTTCTTTTCTTTCTTTTTTTTTTAAATATACATCACTAAATCCATGCAAGTTGTTATGTTTACCCAGGCAAAGAATGTGTCTCTGAATTTATTAGTTGGACAATGAACCCAAGTAAGAAGTCCATAAATGGAAAGTATTGAATTTAATGCTCAAATAAAAATTAGAAAGGCGTGTTTAAAAAGAAAAGAAATTTCCTAAATGCTGTTAAGTTCTCCTGTAATTTTGAATGTTAGAGGTAGGCTCGCTTGAATAGCAAAGGAAGAGAAGGCACAACAGATGTAGGAGTCTACTTAATATTGTAGCACGTGAGATGGCTGAAGGCTAAGAATCCATCTAAAATGCTTAACTTTAATCAGTGGCTCATAAGTGCCTAGGAAGAATCACTATGTTAATACAAACTTGATACAATGATATATAAGCTGGTGAACCTGTTTGAAGTGGTGAGCTGTGTGAATAACTAACTATGGTAGTGTTTCGGGTAAGCTAAGTGGAAGCAACATTTCTGTAGAAGTACCCAAAGTGAGGTTCCGATTACTTTAAACAGAAATGAGTGGAGATTTTTGTTTTGGGGGATGGGAAGGGTTGGTTTTGGTTTTGTTTTGTTACTTCTTTCCCTGAAAGGTGAGACTGACAGTGATACTAATTTTAAAAAAATAAATAACCCAAAAAACCGAAAAACCCACCGACCAACCAACCAACCTAGGATGGATTAGGTTCTTTGGCTGCACTGTCTCTTCCATTATATATGGTAACTTCTGTATCAATAAATACAGTTTCTTGCACAAGACAGAAAAGTTAAAAAGTTATCATGGGAATCCCAGTGGGGTTTAAGCTTTGTGCACTGCTAACTTTTAGGTATTTTTAAGAGGAACTTTCATATCAGAAAGAACCGCTGTAGAGATGATGTTTTGTTTGCGGTGCTGTGTATTAGCAGTGAAAAGCAAAGGCATCAATGT
Source organism: Mohoua ochrocephala (assembly GCA_013398855.1). Taxonomy (NCBI): domain Eukaryota; kingdom Metazoa; phylum Chordata; class Aves; order Passeriformes; family Acanthizidae; genus Mohoua; species Mohoua ochrocephala. Next base: position 102,192 of record VZTA01020106.1, read on the forward strand.
AGTTTTGCTTGGGAATACCTCAGAACAAATTGCTCTTCATATACCTGTGCGTTAAAGTTGGTTTAGTGGCGTGGTCCGAAAGGAAAGGGAACTACAGCGAAGTGTGAGATACGCCATTTCGCTCATGTTTCTTCAGGAGGGAACTTCCTCAATCGTAAGAACTCTAACGTAGAAAGTGCTCATATGTGAAACGGACTTTTGCTTGCATATTGCAGTCCTTCACAGAAAGATGAGGAAGTCGTAGAAGTCATGGCTACAGTAAAGGTTTAAAGGGTCAAGTACATGGGTTGATCTAGATCGTGGGTCATGTGCAGTTTAGATGTTTTGTTAATACACGTGAAGACTTACTGAGAACAAGCTAAACCCAGTGTAAATGCCAAGCTCGTTCCTGACGTGGACTCTGAAGTGAGTATCAGTGAGTGATCAGTATAACACGTTGCTTTGTGCTGCGGTACGTGCTGTGCACGCCTGGTTATGACAGCCCTGTGTACTCCAGCATGCTGCAAGAAAACTCTTAGGTTGGGATGAAGTTGATAAAAGTGGATCAGTAGCTATGAATCGATTGAATGCTCCTGACAGAAAGATTGGCAGACTGTCGCAACTACTAACAGGATGTGAAGTGGATTCTGAGGAAATATGAAAAACAAAAGAGCAAAATAACTAGTTGCCAATAAGAAAGTGGTAAAACATAGATGTGGTACATGTACTTGTTTCAAAGGCTTAATTAAACAGGCCTTAAACGGGCCCTAGATCTCACAATGAAAGTTTTGTATTTTAAATAAGTGATGTCATATCTGATAGAGCAATTTCTTATAAACCTCTGGTAGCAAATATCCACTTGATATTTCTGTCCTGCTTTTTCTACAAAATATTGTATCCATTCTTCTGTATTTTATTTTGCTTTGAACATTTTACAGACTGTTAGTGGGGTGTGGAAAGTATATCTTGCTACTTAGCAAGTTTTGAGCTAAGTTTGTTCAAGGTGAAAAACGCAATACTTATTCCTCGGTAGTTAGCAAATGCAAAATACAAAGTAAACTTGGCAGTAAGCAAATCCTCTTTTTAGTCTGTTCTGGTAGCTTCACCAGCAAAATTGCCTGATTACTAAAGATTGAAAGATTACATAAAGCCAGATTACCCTTTTTTACCTCCTTTCATCTCCAGTACAGGTTCTTTAGTAGGAGGAGGAATGAGCTTGGGTAAGAACCAGTACTGCTGATTGTCTTCCCTTCCAAAATTCTGCTGTCCTTCTCTGGGCTCGCATCCCTTAGAACTTACTTTACACCAGGTAAACCAGCCTCTCCTCTCCAGTGCTTGCTCTGAGGTTAATTGCACAGTCTTTAACTCTTTGCTTCCTGGTGGAAGTGGCAACTCTGTTTCTTCATAAAATTAAACACTAACACACGGTGCTGTAGGTTGTTAAATAAAGCATCCATGAAATAAAATATTGTAAGTTTTTTATGGAAAAAAGTTTGACTTGTGTTTTTTCAAACCATTATTAAAAAGAAAAGGGTTTTTTGTTAAGAGTGTGTGCTTTCTTAGCAGTGATGGTATTTGTCAGCATAGTAAATTGGTATGGCTGGGTTAACAGAAATGATTGCTAAGTGTATTTAAATGAAACTATTGTGTATGCACAGTGATTACACTTTTGTACTTCCAGGTGTTCACTACCACTTTTTTTTTAGACTGTAAATCTTCTAAACTTGGGGCTTTTATTGTTAATGTTACAGGATTTATTTTACAAAAAATTTTGCTTCACTCAAAGTTGTGTTTTGCAAAGCAATACTTGTTTACTGTCAGGGAAAAAGAGTATATTACTTGGGTTTATTTGCTTAAATGAAGTTGTTTGGTCAAGATGGAGAACTTGGGCTATGCCTCAAAAAGAATAAGCGTGTAACAAACCCTCAATTACTTCAAATGGAAATATTAAAGGCTCTACCTGAACTTAACTTTTCAAACTCAACCATAATACATACTTTTAATATTACAGAACATTGTAAAAAATGTCTTTATATTGGTCAGCAGAAAGGGATTTTTTAATGGATGTCTTGTTTTAGTGCCCTGGTCACCTAATTTCCTATGGTGCTGTACTTAGGGATCTTACAGCATAAATTTCCTGACAAAATCGTGTTTAAAGGCCCCAGTAAATTTTTTTAAAATAGTGATGAACAGTACCACAACCGAAATATATGTAAATTATGATTACATGATGGCACATCCGGTATAGTTTGTGGTTTGTTTTATTTTTCCATTTTGTATCTAGGACAAGAATATTTGTGAAATTAATGTGACTGAACAATGCTTAGTATTTTGTTAGTCTGCATGATACAAATTGGAGAGCTGAGTCTGAGGTTGTACAACTATGTTTTGCATATAAATGTGTTTAAAACTGGACACTTGTACTTAATAAACTACTAGCTGGGACTCTGAAGACCTGTATTTCGTTCCTGGCTTCTCTGCTCTCAGCTAGGTGACATTAGGCAGATGACTTTGCTTACTCATGTCTCAGTTTCCTCATCTTTAGAATAGAGGTAACGATGCCAGCTTTTTTGGAGTTGGAAAGTACTGGGTATTTATTATTAGCTGTGGTCAAGTGCCTAAGGACACCGTAAAAAGGTACAAGTAACCTAATTAATCTGTTTTGAAGAGACATTGTAATTGGGCTGAACACTCAGCAGTAAGACTGCCTTCAAATAATATTCAGCTAGGACAGATTCGCTTTAAATAATTTTGAATGACTCTTGTTCCTTCAGGAGGAGAGAATGTCACATTCAGGTGAAAATATCCTGAGCTAGTCAACTGCAGTTTAGAAATGAAAATGTGTGTGCAGCCACTTGGGACTTCTTAGGTCCCTACAAAATGCTTTCGGAACTGGTGGATTTAGAGAAGCGCTTCAGGTTTTTTTCCATTTGTGGATGTATATTATTCTTTAAACAGTCCTCTATTCAAATCTTGTATTAGCGAAATATGCATCCTGTTCTCAGTGGAACATAAACAGTCCTTAAAATACCTTTTGGTAGGTGCATGGGTGAAGTTTTTGGTTTGGGGTTTTTTTGGTTGGTTGTTTTTCCATTTTTTTAATTCTGTCAGTCTGCCTATTAATATGGGAACTTGTGTATGATGTAGACTTGTACACATTTGACTGAATTTTCTTTATCAGAGCAGCTGTCTTTTTAGGACCCAGATCTGTTATTTTAACTCAAGATAAATTATTAGTGATGGCTAGTAGAAAAGTATTTAGTTACACTACGTGTAATAGCTCTTCTGGAGTAGTTTTATACATTGTGAAGGTCATTCATTACAATGTAACCTAAAATCTGCAGTAGAATAACTAGATAAACATGTCCTTTACGTTGGGAAGCAGTGGTTTAAGGATTTAATGTTGGGATTAAGAATTTCTTCATCAGTGCCTCAGTGCTGAATTAGAGACTAAGACCTCTACTTAGATTCAGAGTAACAAAGTCTTATATGTGTTATGTACAGTGGAAGGCTCAGTCTGCTTGCTTTCTTTTTTTTTTTTCTTTTTGCTTTTGCTAGAAATCACTTGCACAACTGGTACAAATTGGGTGATGGTAGACCTTTTGTTTGTTTTGTTTTTTCGCTACATGGGTCCACTAAGTGAATGGGTTCAGGAACAGGCTGAGCTGAAGCATCTCTCACGAGGCTGCCCTGTAGTATGGGCAAAGCATTTGTATGGTGCTTTGAAGCTTTAATTATTAATGCTTGGTCTGCAGTTTCTGGCACAAGCAAAAGAGCATCTTTGCTAATGTTTGGTGTGGGTGTGCGGGAGGTTCTTTTTAAAGAAATGAGATTTATGTTGTAGAATCAAATCCATGGCTTCTTGTTACTTTGAGATATGATTCAGAAGTACTATATTGAAACAGAAACTAATAGTGCCGTTAGCTAACGAAATGCTTTAGGCCTGTCCTTACAAGTAACAGTATATCTGATATGTTTGTTTATTTGAGTTGCAGCAATACAATTATGTCACAGTGACACAAATCAACACCATTTTTGTTACTGCCATTTTACACTACCGGTTACTTACTGGTAACGTTTTATAGCTAACTGGTTATCGGTTTGATACCCCGCCAGTGAATTTAGCTACATACATGGCAGTCTGGGAATACATCCTCTGGAACAAAGTACTGCTCTCTGGGTTTTTTCATAATTTTGTGGGATGATTTTCCGAACTTTCAGGAATTCTGTGACTATATGTCAAACTAAGGAAGTTTTGTGGCATCCATCAGCTTTGCCGTTGCAAATTCTGGTAGCTGGTGAGGATGATACAGCTGAGGTTCTGTGGTGAGGAGACACTCACATGCACAGGATAGTAGTGTGCCCTTTGCAGGCTTATGTTCAGCTAAATGGACCAGCTTTGCTGGGAGTTCTGCTGCTGTTGTACTCCAGGTAATGGAGGAGGCTGAAATGAAGCTATTTGAGCTAGTGCATTTAACTTCATGAGTAGGGTAAGTTGAGAGGGTTCACGTGATTAGTTACTATGGCTCGGTTGTGGGACCACCAGCTGGGTAGTGGTGAGCTGATTGTTTTTTAAGCGCAGGCCACACCTTACATTTTTCTTGATGTTAGGTATAGATACAGTTTCCTAGACTCCATATCATTATGCCCACCGTGGCTATACTTCCTGTTTACTGCTGCTGCGGTGTACAGAGCACTTCTGGAGTGGATGCACAGAGATGGCAAGACTGTGCTCTCATTGGTGGAGTTTGTTGCTTCCACTGGGCAGCCAGGGGAAAAATAGGACTATTAGCAGAAGTGTATTTTCCTAGGACACGTATATCTATACTAAAAGCCTTTGTTATTTTACTGTAGATACATAGCTCGCTATCAGATAGGCAGCAAATAAGAAATGATGACTGGAAAGGGCTGGGCTATGAAAGTTTAATATATGCAGCATTTCCCTGTTCTTTTTTTGTGCCATAAAAAAAGGTTGTGTGGCAAGACCCAGGGACAGTTTGCTCTGGCCCAGCGTACGAATCAGGCCTGTTAAAAACCTTAATGGGTACATGACTAAATTAGCTACCTTTTTCTACCTCCAATTCCCATGCATTCCTTTAAACCTTGTTTTCTTCGCTGGAGATGTATCGGTTTTCAAATGACAGAGAATTTCTGACGACTTCTCTAAATAAGTGCAGATCGGAGAGCTTGAATCAAAAGCCTCTAATATCTGTTTCCTGTCTGTGGTGTTCTGTATGGGAGTCTGGTGCTGAAGCAAACTGTTTTTTCTCTTCAGGTTTTTCAGACATTTGTTACCTTGCAACATGGTAGTAGGGTTCATAGATTTTAAGTTTCCGTTAAACACAAGAACATGTTAGCCTGAAAATGAAAGTAGCAGAATCACTTCCGTTTCTGTTGAGAAGAACCAGGGAGACAGCTTTTCACTAACTTTCCACACTTGTTACTGGGATGTAACGAAATACAATAGGCAGCAGATCTATAGCCAGGAGAAGGCATAATTAAGTCTGCAATACCAAGATACTAATAGATTGGATTAAAGTTCCAAGATAAATCACAGGAATATTGTGCGGCTCTGTCTGTTACTGTGATGGAAACACTTGCAAGCAGATCGGGTCAGAAAGGAGAACTTTTCTTGGGGGTAAATACAACAATAATAGTTTTCTGAGCCTTAAACCCAGAGAATACTGCTCAACTCTTGGAATGTGGGGGCTGATACACTTTTTTTTTTTCCTTTAGTTCTTAATACTCAAAGTACTTGAACATCACTACCACATACATCTTCTCTAATGAAATTTAAAAAGTAAATACATATACATGAACTTCATGAATACATATACAATAGCCTATGTACTCATATTTGTTAGACTATTGAAATAAATAGGTTATTAAAAGTAATAAGAAGTAATAGTAAGTTTAATTGTTATTTACCTGAAAAAAGTACTTGTAAGTAATTGCAGTACATAGGTGTTCTGAAATTATTCTTCTCTTCAGCTGCGTGGATGTATATATTTTTTTGTGTATAAACTTCATGTAACTTTTGAGGAGAAATTGAGAGTTGATGATTAAAACATCAGAAAAAATGTCCAATTTTTTTTATTATTTCAAAGTCCCAAACACAAACTGTGTAATTAAACAGATAATAGTGATATGGTTTAGTATATCACTGCTGCTATAGTTGGCCTGTAAACTTAGGAACTTTAACGTATGTATTTTTGAAAACTGTCAAAACTATATTCAGTTTGGTTTTCTTTGTTGCAGTAAGATGTGAGGCAGGTCTGGGACATAAATCCAGGGTGGAAGAGTTCTAGTTGATTCATTGACGACATCATGTGCTGGAACTGGAAGCTTTGCCCATACAGACTTGAGTCTGTTGCTCAGAGAAAGTGTCAGACTTTGTCAGCTGGTACCACTGCTGAAAGAGAGTATGTGCCATATTGTGCTGCTTTACATTTGCGCAGGCAGCTATATGGTGAACAGATTTTGTTGTTTTGTTTCGGTGAGTTTTTTTCACCCCTACATTCGTTTTCAGCCAGATCAGGTTCACAATTGTAGTTCACTGTGTGGCCATATAAAGATTTGTACTGGCATATATCAGTGAATGGTCTGGGACAGGAACACACTGTTAGGGGAGGTCAGAACTGCTGGTTCTTTAGGGCGCTTTTTTTTGCCTGCCGTGGTGGTTCATGCAGTAAAATGTTTATCAGATTACAGATTCACCGCTAAGGACTGTGAAGAGTCTGATTCTACTGCCGGTGAATATGCAGATAATGAACAGTCCAAGCACCGTCTGTGGCAATTCTTCTCTAGCTTTGCATTCCTCGAGCAGAAAGTCTCACAACATGCGTGTGACAGTGAAAATCTGTTTGTCTGAAAAAGCATTAAAAATAGAATTGGTTTGGACATTGTGCATGGATGGAAGATGTAGTTACGTTTAGTTTGATGTCGAAGGCTGAGAACAGCGGTAAGGTTTTGTAGCGGTACACGAGGTCAATGTAGGGATATAACCCCAACTTCATTAGCTAACTTTCAGAAGTGATAAGCCTTTGCTGTTAAACCTTTTATGCACTCAATGCAAGAAGTAGTCTTGAAAAATCCTGAGTCTTTTTGTTATTTCTCTAACTGAAATGGAAGAAAAAGTGAGTATACGATTGAAATGGATGGGATTGAATTTTGAAGTGAAGGCAAAGTACTATGCAAATAATACTATAAATGTACTGTCCATAAAGATAATAAAGAGACTGAGGTATTATATACAGCTTGGTATGAATACATTTGTCAGTTAACGAGTAGCTCAATGACTGTGAAGCATTTGAATATTCAGTAGGGAAAAATAAACCCTAACAACAATGAGTTGAATGTTTGCGATAAGAAAATATCTCTGAATGGTCACATGAACATCAATTAAAGCACCACTTAGAGGACTTTGAACTTCTGTGTACAAGATTGATGCTGTGCTTCAGAGGTCTAGCCAAATTTGGGGGAGAAAAGGCCTAAAAATATGGTGCAGAAGAAGTTTGAGGTAGCAAAGTGATTAAATGTTTTCAATGTTCTTGTGTTGAAGTAATTTCAGAATTATTAATTCCTTCTCACTCTCCTTGTACTTACTGACAAACCTGAGCATATTATTTTAAATTTGTGTTGTTGAGGTGAAAGATGATGTTTAAAATAAACAAGGGGATTGTTTTTGGTGATTCCAGGTGTTCCAAAGCCCTCTGGTAACAACAGGCTTGTTTCTGTAATGTAAGCTAGAAACTTTATGCCAGTCTGTTGATAAATGGAAGAAACTTGCTTGGTTCCTTTCTTCTACCTTTCTTACTTCTCTTCTGCAGAAAGAGGAACATAACCCCTTCCTTTCATGAGAGATTTTAGGACTTGCCCTGTTTACATCACTGAGGTTGCTAGATATGAGATTGAAGTTTCTTTTTCATCATTGTGATACATGTTATCGCTTGGATTTTTGAGTAACATAAACCCAAAAGCATCCAAAGCTATTGCTGAGAATTTAGAAGGAATGTGAATTGATGGTGTGGCCTGTTGCTTTTTACAAGCACAACTTGTAAAACCATCCACTGCTTTTCAATGTCATATGTTTATTTGTACGGGAAGACACTGCAAAACAATTAAGTGGAATGTGTTTTAAGAGGATGTTTACTTTAAAGAGAGATCTGTATATGACATGACAAAATTATTTCTTTCTTAATACTCAAATTTTGTGAGCTAAATTTATAAGATAAATTATGACAAAGAAGTGTCAGCTTTTCTGAAAAATATTATTAACCTCTGAAGTTGTAAGGGTGTATGCTGCCTGCAACCCATCCAGAGCACGTAGGGAATTACATGGGCATGATTCGATGGGGAGACCCAATACAGTAAACCAGATTCTAGCAAAAGATTATAGAAGACAAAGTTTCAAAGACTTGTACTGAAAAATACAAAAATAAGCATACAGATATACAGAACGTTTTAAAATCAGCAAGGCCTTTTTGTAGACATATTCTAAACTTAGTGGCAGCAGTAGAAAAGTAAAAGTACTGTAAATCGTACATGCCTGACTACTCGTGTAGCATTCTTGAACTGCTGCCCATTTGGGACTCGGCAATCTCCTTTAATGGAAGCATGTTTTCTTCAATATTTGAGTTTGTTTGTTGCTTATTTATAAGCTCATATGAAGCTAAGTTGTTTCAGGCTGAGAATGCCTGGATGTCAAAAGTTATGGTTTGCAAATTATAATTTCTATAACTAGAGGTCCCCAGAAAGATTATTTAAATGTTATTACTGAAACTTAACTCATTATTTAGGGAATTTTCTTCAAGTTGTTATGATTTGTGTCTTTGGTTTCTCCTCTCCTGAAGAGGTGGGAACATGACAACTTAAAACAGATAGTGCTTCAACATTAGAACAAAATAATTTCTTTTAGAAGGTTTTTTAATTGTACTCTATTCATGCAAGTTAATGTGAGTCAAACTAAGTATTCTTCTGTTGGGTGAAAATATTAGTTTTAACTATTCATTTTTATCAAGCTGGTTCAAATATGATTCCTCAGCATACCAGCAAGCCACTTCACAAAGTAACATCTCGATCTGACTTTTTTCCTTTTCATTTTGTATGTGCATTTTTCAAATAAAATACTAATCTATGGCAAAGTACGTGGCAGTCATCAGCAGTTAATTTTTGTTTTGGGGGCAAACTCCTTTCTTGAATTCTGCCTTTAGTTGTAACATACTACATAATACAGAAACAATTTACAATTGTTAATTTAATTGCTTTAGAAATTGGTCTTCATCTGTATTAGAATTCCATACAAGAGAGCAAGAGAATGTATTCTCAAGTTTTAATTAAACTAATTCTAACAGATTTTTTTAAAAATCCCTAGAAGTTCCTTAAGTGCAGCAAAAAAAAGGAATGATGGCCTGCTGTAGAGGGGTATCCAGTATCATCATTTATTTTTCAGGTTAGCAGCCAGCGCTAATTTGAAGTGTTTCTTTTTGATGGGAATAACTCAGTGGCACTGTCAGGGCAGCAGTTTCTGCGCACATGAGAATTGATTTCTTTAACTCCGGTGGCATTCTTGAACCAGGTGACCTTGGGTATGAAAGAAAAGCAAGGGAGATCCAAGTTCTGCTAATGGTCTCCTATTTTTGTAATTTTTTTTCTTTCTACGATAGACTATACTATTTCGTGAGCTCAAAAGTAGCATTTCCTTTCTTTAGCGTTTGCCTCCCTTCCCATCTGTTGCATCTACTTTAATTAATTCACTGTCAATTTAAGGTTTATACAGTACTTCAAGTAAACAGATTTTTAAAAGTTAACTACAGGCATCTGTATTCTGAATTGATTCACATACATTTTCTGAACTATGGAGCTGAATTATTTTCTTCTTTATTTCTATCTGGCATGTAGTTTTTTCTGCAAATTCTTATCTTGCACTTTGCTGACAATGTACATTGAAAATGTCAGGTGTTTCTAATTACTTTTATTAATTTTGCCACTGTTACAAAATAATCTGCCTACTGTCCTGAAATACATATGTTTCTTTATTGCAATGAATATACTTGAAGCTTAGTACATAGTGAAGTCCAGCTACTGGCAATTCCTGCAAACCTGAGATACAAAAGCAGTGAGCATTTTAGTGGCATATACTGGGAGTGAGCAGAGTTGCCTCTTCCTCGCTCAGAGTTAGCACAAGACAGGAAGGGCTGGCTGTGGTTCTGGCATTGTCAGAAAATGGGGAGAACCTGTGCCTAGGCAGAAGCATTGGCTGTACCCCAGAATGTTTATAATACTGTTAGTTCATTGTGTCCTGGCTGAGTAAAACAGTGCAAAGGGCATGAAAAAGAAACCAGTAAAGCTCAGAGAGGTCAAAGATGTTTAGAGTTGAGAGGATGGTAGCCTGAGCTAAATATAGTAGCTTAGCTTAGTTTGGAAAACGGTGTAGACAGATTGGGACTGTGCTTTATTTTTGTAGTTTAATTTCTTTTTTTATTACAGAGACTGATTTTTATTTTTCTCTTGTGACTCTTGACATTTTTAATAGAATATTTGAGAGAGCATCAAAAAGCCACACCCCACCCACTCACAATTGCCCCCTTCCAAACACAGTTAGGAAATAGCCACAACCCCCCTAACATTTAAATTTCAGAATATGCAGGTCTCTTTCATCAAGTTGGAGTCATCTTCCTGCTGGTATTTTTCAGTCAAAAGTTAATTTGTGTATTTTTGTCTCCTAAAAGATGGCATGTTTTAGATTAGACAGATCATTCTAGAGGAATACATTGTCGATACTCTTGGGAATGCGGCAGGTTAAACTTCAACCATAAATAGCTTCTGACTGCAGTACTTCCTTAGCTTAAGGCACTTCTTCATGAAGGTTTTGCTGAATGTCATATCTAGAGTATTTTTTGGTAGTTCTTAGTTATTAATAAAGCAGAATATTCTACTTTTGCTTAACATATTTTTCATGCTACAGATTCTAGTAGTAGCTGAAGGTTTTTCTCAGGCTGCTGACTGAAATGCTCCTGAACTGGAATGAAGTGGAAAACTTTTAGTCTTGAAGAAGAACGCCTCAAAAGTTATGAGCATACCAAAATCAGATTCACATTGACAACAAGTATTCCTAGGATGTTTGTTGAAATTGTGTATATGAAAACTTCTGTTTATATGTGCCCTGTAAAATAGGGTGAGGCTTTTAATATTAAAAAATGGGTCAATTTAGGATAAGCAGAGGTTACATACCACGTTCAAGGTTCCATTGACATGATTGCTACTGGAAAACACATAGGATGCGTGTGTAACCTTACCCACTCTGAAAAAGGAAAAGTATTGAAATCACTAACAAGTATGTCTCATTGTGGGTTTTCTGAATACTCAGCAGTATAAAGAAACCATCATTCCCCTAATTTAATGCAGTTGTGAGGTGAGACCTTTTTGCCATTGTTATGTATGGTTGGGTTTATAGGATACCCTTTAAGATTTAGTTTTATAGGTACATCTATACATGATGCATTGAAAAGCTGTCGTTTTGTTCTGCTTTATTTCTGTTACATTACAGGCCTCGTTGGTGCATTGGTTATTTTGAAACTGATGCTTCCCATTTTCTATTTAACTGATACTGAACTGTGCTGGTAACAAGAGCTAGATGGAAGAGAGTCCTATGCAAGTATGTGTGCGAAACAGGGAACAGCTTACTTGGGAGATGGTGCTGAGACTGAACATAAAGAGTAAAACTTGTTCAATATGCATTAAGAAATCCTTTGCTAAAATCCTAGGCTTTTATTCTGCACTTTTCACTGCAAACTTCATATGTGAGTCATATGTTCATGTTAGGTCATAAGGAGGTAGATTTACTTAGAGTAATTGCAGTCATTGGGGAATCAGAGCTCCTAAAAACTAGGAAAATGTAGAGAGGTTTTAAAACCAAAGCTTTAGGCATATTCGTATTTAGAAATGTATTAAGAATTTTTTGTAATCCACGTAGTAGTAAGTGAAATCACCTGCCTCTTTTTCATTGCTGTTGCATGTAAAGCAGTTAAGTCAGGCAATTTTCTTCTGGCTTCTGTTGTATATTAAGACAGGATTCTATTTCTTCATTATTCTATAATGCCTAGGGAATTTTTAAATAGAAAATGGACATTAAGAGCCAGTGAGAATCTTTCTACCATATTTTAAGGGTCAGAGAAAGAAGGATTGCAAAAACACTATTCAAATGTGTATCACAGTGTGCATCAGTGATGTTCTGTAAAGTCTCAGACAAATGGGGACGTGAAGTAATGCTTCTATAAATAACCCTGTGTTCATACGTAAGCTTTTACTGGAAGGGCATGGAATGAGATGCCTGCATCTCTGCAAGTGCAATTTTGGGTGTGGCAGTCCCAATAGGGAAAAGTGATCTTTTCTGTTGACCACCTGTAAAAGATGGGGAAAAGAGTTAAGGATATTTTCCCATCCTCCTTTTACTGCTGGAGGTGAAGGCAGGAGCAGGATTTCCAGCTGGCTGGAGTGTAGGCTGTGAACTTCAGGAACTTCAGCTATAACAGCCCGAGCTACCGTGAAAGAGTTGTCAGTCCTAGAGTATAAAGACATCGATCCTTGGTATGAATACAAGCATCCATCCCTTTCCTGTAATAACAGATTCAGCTACCAAGCTACGAAACCTACAAGCTCTGGTGAAGCCACTGTTGCACACAGTCCTAGAAAGCAAAAAATCTGGTTCCTTCACCAGGATCTAATATTTAGCCACTTGGCCTCTTGCCTTATAAAACAGATGTTAGTATTATCTCTGATATGTATTGCTGCATTTATAATGTACGAAATAGTTGGCTGCTAAAGATGATGGCTTAATTAGAGTGGAATGTAGACTCTCAACTCTTCCATTAGTTTTGCAATGGCTAAAAATAGCTCCTGTAAAATATAGTAAAGTAAAATGGACTAACATATTAGTTGTCTGTGCTGAAAGTTGGGATTGCCAGAAACAAAGAAGTTTTGAGGGTTTTTCTTTTGGATTGCTAGTTATCCATCACAGAAATGGAGCTTCTCATACATGGACCACTTCATTGTACTTTTCAGATTAAAGAAATTCAGTGTATCAGTCTTTAACAATGTCCTGATACTTGCATGTGTTATTGAGAAATTCCTGTTTGTTATCTGAGGATTTCTTTTGCATCATTTCAATGTTTAAGATTTTTAACCGGCGCTGAAAGAACAGAGAAGTTCCAGTTGTAGTGATTTGTTTCTGTGGTAAGGCATTTTAGCATTCTTCTCTTGCAGTTTAGTTCAAGTGTGTTACACTGAAGTACCACCACTTAACAGATGTGGCAACAGCTGATACTGTGATTTGTGGATGAGCAGAATGGTCAATCTGTTGCATTACCCGAGAGAGATAATAGTACCATTTTAGTGATAGCTATTATCTGATTCATTTTTATCATAATACAAGAAAAATACCTTACCAATGGGATTGCACCTGATTGTCAGTAAGTATCAATAAATTAGGGTTTGGGTTCCTTGAGATTTTATTTTTATATTTCTGCATAGTAACTAAAACTCCTTCACAAGGAGAAATTTAACCACATGTATTTATCTTAATGTTAGCATTACAGCTGTTGAAAATGTATAGTTGCAATGTTAACTTCACTTTAAAGTGAGTATATTTTTGGATGCATGCCCAACAAATTATCACCATTGTACAGTGTATGTTGAGTTTGGGGAGGAGTTATCGAAGTCATAAGACATGATTGTGACTCATGTCTGTTGACTTGACTTTTTTACCTTTGAAAATCTCTTCTACCAAATTAAATATCACATCCTGGAGTTTGGATAATGTAGTGACCTTATTTTTTCAGACATCTTGAGCTACATTTGTAATATTACTCTGCTCTGAATGTTAGACAAAATCAGGTAAATGTTTTATATGAAAAAATTGCAATAAAAGTATTTATATTGGGGTGACATAAAGCAAAATTATACTAACTTTCGGTAGCAGCAGAAATTCCTGAGTTTAGGTGTTTGCTTAACATACACTTCAACAGATATCTTTCTAGTTATGGTGGAAGTAGTATGGGGAAGGGGGAGAGTGTTTCTCCCTGGTGGACAGATTAGTTTCTGTATTACTAGTACCTAGAGGCAAATTCGCCACACATTTGCATGACCTTACCTTTATCTGAAATAGTTCTGCTTCCTGAGTAACTTACGTTAGACTTCAAGCACTTCAAAGCATTAAAACAACTTCTTGCACCAAACTTGAGCTTAATGTAGCTACAGAGAAATCAATCAAGTCAAATGATACAAGTCTAGTGATAAGAATTTCTCTCAAGCCCCCTTTCTTGTTTCGGTCTCTAGCAGTAATTCAAAATGAGTGTATGAATTTCTAAAAGAAATGGATACCATAGATACCCCTATGTGGGGTTTGCAAGTGTATTAAAATACACTGTGTTTTAAAAGTACATGCTGCATATATTCAAGAAATAATTTTAGGTCATTAGAGTGAAGTTGTTTATATATTTATATGGTACAGAAAATTGCAGGTGTTCTCATGAAGAAAACAGTAACTTATATGGGTTTCTTGGAAAGTGTTTCAAGTAACAAGCAAAAAACCCAAATTTCACAAATACCTAAGTCCCTCACAATACATATTTTTGCTATCTGCTTTAAAATTTAAGGGATTTTTATTTTAAAGAAGCCTCAAGCTGTCAAACGCACACAGAAATACTCATTTCTCTGCTATTTACCAGTCTTCATATTTTTATGGAATCTTAAATTTTTTTTCACCAAGGCATGTCTCAAAAGAAGACTCAATTTTGTAGTTCAGATTTAGAAAATGCAAAACAAGTTTGTGCATGAAGTTCCTGTGTTGGCAGTAGGAAGTAGGACACAGATACCTGTCTGTTTTCGCTGCCCAGTACAGTAAGTGTACAACTCCAGTTCAGAATCTCTCACTAAGGGACTTAGTCTTGACATATTTTGTGGTTCTTTGAACTTGCTTTTCTTTTATTTATTGAACTATCATTTAATCCACCCATTTTCCTCATCTTTTCAAGGACAGTGTGTATATTTACCACATTATTAATACATGCTGTGATAATGTTACAGGAATTAGATGAGAAATTATCATTTCAGTGCTTTGACTGCATGCATCTTGGTGAGGCTGCGTTTTAGGGGAATTACTTCAGTCTTCTTGGCACCATTCTATGATACATCATTATTGGCAATATTTTCAGCACGCAGTATGGTATTAACATTTCATAAAATCTTTTTCCCTGTATCTTGAAAGGGATTGTTTATATTTTGGCATTTAATAGAGCTTCACCTACCGTGTGTGGTCTGCTTGAAACCATACTATTTACATAAAATGCAGTTTTCTTCTGAGCATATTATTCTCATATATGATGAGAAGCCAAATGAAAACTAAGACAGAAAGGTCTCTGAGAGAAGGGAGGAGAGGCATCGTTATAGGCATAATTTCATATACTGACCTTCTTCTTGGGCACATTTTAATAAAGGTTGTAACAGCAGTCCCTATTCACCAGAACTGGGATTTTGCTGTTTCTTTTGCACATCTGAAACTAGAAGGGGTAAGTTTTGTTTCCACTGTGCTAGACTCTGTTGGAATTTTTTGGCTTGGAGTAGGAACTTTTAAGTTATAGATAAAAGTTTGGAAACTGCTAAAGTGTTTGTACCACGCCTGTTGCCAGAATATCTAGTCATGCTTCTTGGATCCTGTGGCCATTTGCTGATCTCCCATTTGGGTGCTCATCACCTGTGTGGTGTCATAGCCTCCATCGAGTTCTTGTGCTTGTGAGAAAGGTCAGTGTGAGGATTTTCTTTGCTTGTCATATTTCTTTGCAAGCCTCCTAGCAGGTTCTTCTAGTGTAAAACCATCAGGAGCTGCTACAACGAGAAGCAGCTGAAGGCAGCCTTTCTTAAAATGTTTTCTTTCCCTTCTGTAGCAAAGAAATCTCTCTCTTATGCCCCTTTCTCTAATCAGCGTTGGCACAGCACTGCATGGATACAACTTCTAGTTCTGTAAGCAGGTCTTTACTGCTGTTGGAGCACCTTTTGGTGGCCATGCTCTATGTGTTAGAAAATTCTGGCAGAATCGGGGATTGTTGGTGCTGGAAGCTAGATGTTAGCAAGGACTCCCCAGGGAATTTTATTACCTGTTTAGATGAGGTGTCCTGGCTGAGTCAGGCCACACAGTTTTTCATACAGGAGCTGTAGGACCAAGTGCTGCAGCCCAGCAGCTATTGTGTGAGTAAAAGCAAACATTCCTCCTGCAGTATTCATCAGGACAGCAGCTCAAACTGGGAGAGAGTGGCAGAGGGGACCAGCTGATTGAGGACCTCCCTTTTTTAAGGAACACTTTTTTCCTTTTTTTAAAATCTATTTCATCTCTTACAGATGCAGTTGGGCGCTCGCTGCTTGCGCACAGGAATTGAACCCCATTTAATCAGTGTCCTACTTGAATTCATCCACGTATGATGTAGTGGACTATGGAAATTTCTCCCTTAAACAGCCTCTTGTTGCAAAGCAGAAAGCTGTGACTTAGATTAAATTTAAATCCTGATTTGTGACATGTTAGCAAGCAAACTAATGCTAAAATCTATTAAGCCTCCAAGTTGGGGGTTTTTTTGGTTGTTTTTTTTTTTTAGTTCTCGACGTTGGGTGAGTGCTGAGATCTTGACCACAATCACATTTGCTTCTGAGCAGGAGGAAATAGTCCATGTAGTTCCAGTAATCCAGACAAGCTGTCACATCTGGTTTTATGAATGACTTCAGGGGGGAAGAGAAGTTTGCAATTGATTAACATTGTTCTTAAAATCAAAGACTACTCTAGTTTCAGGAATTACTGTAGAGAATTTCAAGGACCTTGGCAGTTAGCTCAGAAAAGCAATTTTTTTTTTTTCCCCTCTAAAAAATTATTCAGAAAATTATTGTACTGAGATACCTAGTGGTTCCAAATCTGTACTTCTAGCTCTTCAAAATTAAATTACAAGTTAATAAACATTTCATCCTTCTGGGTTATGATTTTTTTTTAACCATACATAAGATGAAAATCCTATTTTTATGTTTGAATCAGGTATGCTTATATTAAATAGCCAAGCATTTTTTACTATATTTGTCAAACAGGTTTTTTTATTGTCTAATTGTCTATTGAAATGCTTGCCAAAAGTCAAGAGCATATAAAAAGAAATGCTAATACCTTTAGGAAAAAACATAAGCAGTTTTACTGTGAGTTTTGATAAGGTCTGGCTTGGGATTTTTTCTAAAGGCAGGCTTAGTGTGTGCTAGTAGCATGTGAATGTGAAAAGTAAATGATATGGTGCATGAGCACTCATCAGCTGTTAAGCATGGTGTAGTTTAAGGCTCCACTTACCTTTCTATAACAACTTCTAACAGAAATGAGCAATCTGAATTTTTGCTCTAATCAATATTCTCTATAATGAATATGTGATATAGCATAGTGAAGTTGTACTGTGCTCTTAGGAGCAAGTCTTCAGGGGTTATTAATGCCCAGAGTTTTAGTGTTATCTTCTAAGAGGGGGCAGTCTGAGAAGCTCATTTAGAATACAAAACCATTCAGTTGACACAGCTTAAGCAGATTCTCAGATATGTTCAGCTTCATGGAGCTCTCCTCAGCAGTACCATTGCCACTGCCATGCAGTTTACATGTTTTATTCTTAAATGGGATTTTGGTGGTAAATGCGGTATGTCAAGGCACCTGCTTCAGTTGTTTGGTTCAGAATTGATCTAAAGCAAAAGTGCAAGCCCCACGTGGGTTTTCATAAACAGTATTACTACTTTCTTTCACCACATCAGCCAGAATAGACTGTGTTATTAAAAGACATGCTCAGACCACTACTCATTATTTTCAGCGACTATACGTAAACTATTTCCCAGAAGTACAGAAGTTGATGGCTGGCATCTTGAATTAATCTATGTAAATAGGTAGTCTTTGAGCCAGCAATCAAAGTGAGGTTGAGTCTGTTGCAGTAGGAAGGCTGTCTAAGTGTACTCCTTTTTTCATTCTTCTTTTTTTTTTTTTTTTAATCAATGGTATCTAATTTGTGGTCCTTGGTAGTTAATTGTGGTAAACATATCTTCAGTTTCATTACACACTGAAATGTTTCAGAAATCTGCAGTGTGGCTCCCAAACATGTATTTTGCTGCTGCAAAGAGCTTTGCGGTGCTGAGAAGCGGCGGGTGGGTGACGCTGCACTTTGCCGCTGCTCGGGCCGAGAACCAGTCCCCAGCAGTCGGCTGTGGCACGAGAGGGAAGGATGCTGTGCTGAGCTGTCCAGTACTGGGACCACCCAGCACAGATTGGCCCCTCTCTTTTAGCCAGCAATCAAAACACTACCAGAATGTAAAAAGAAACTGAGAATCAATAACTGGCTGCCCATTCTTTTGCCTTGGATTTTAAAGCAGTGGAGCCTGTTCTCTATTTTGCCAGCAGGACTGGTTTAGTCATTAGCCATTTCAGTGCATTTCCACTCTTAAGATATTTTATGTTAAGTAATTTGGAGAGGGAGAGTAAAGGGAAGAGTTTTGCAAAATTCATTGATGGCTTCTTGGCATAGAGAATGTGAATGATTTCTTCTGTCTTTGCACTCTGCCTGCTTGAGCAGTGCAAAGAAAAGGACTTGGTCCCTGCCTCTGATGGTTGTTTCTTTTAACAGACTTAATTTTCAGTTTGAGTGGACAGAACACATACAGCCTAAAGGATGTGAAGTTCATCCTGGGAGGGAGTTTATCCAAATGAGAAAAATAGTTTTTTGAAAGAATATTCAACTCTAAGCAGAGACTTGTAATAGGATGTCCTCGAATAATGCTGGAATATCCTGTATTTTAAGTAACTTCAGTTTAAAAGTATAGTTTTGAGTTTGGCATTTGGGAGGTGCTTCTCATAAAGAAAAAAATCCTACCTCATTTCTCTGATTTAGCAATTAGACATTCTGTTCTGTTGTGCCATTGTGGACATTATCTTTATCTTAAACTGGAACACTTTTGAGGCTGCTCATCTTTGCAGCATGAGGATCTGTCTCAAGCCTTTGCTGCATCCCAGCAGCAAAACGCTTTGGTGCAGGACCAGAGCAGCTTCACTTGCAGAACACACTCTTGCTCTGCATTCACAGTGACCTCCAAGGGTCACTGAGTGCACAGTTGCCTCCTTGGAAGAATTTATTTCTCGGTGACCTTTGTGCCAGGTGACATGTCTGGATAACTAGGTGAGAGAATACTTTTTGCTCAAAAGTATAGTTAACTCTGGATGACAGGAGAGACAGAAGGAGTATCATATGTGGCTTTTGGGGGGATTTAAAAAAGAATGTTTAAATGTACAGGCAGTGTGACCAGCTTCCAGTGATAGCATCCACACTATTGAACTGTCTACTGTCTCAAAAGCACATTGAAGAAAACAGCTCTATCCTGAAACCCTTAAATCCAGGGACAAAGATGCTGCTGAGACTGCTCAGGCTGAGGAGAACTGTAACTCAATTACTGCAAATTTGGAAGGCAAATTACTAATGATCATGGAGATTTAATTTCATTGAAGACTTACTAGGGACTCTATCTGGAACGAGGGCTCCAAAAACCTATTTATGGAAGAACATAACATCACTTTAACAGATGGAATATAGGGCTTGTAGAGGGATAAAAACCTCCCCTGTAACAAAATACATTATTGTTCAATGGATGAACAATTAACTGAAGTCTCTTTGGTAAACACCAGTGACTAATATTTCTGAATTATTTATATCTTAATTACATTGTTGTGTTTGAGAAGTGTACATACTTGGCATAATTTTAGCAAATTTCGGGTGCTATTACAGCATAGAATAAAGGTTTTCTTTTGGGTTTAGGGTGGGTTTTGGTGGTTTTGTTTTTTGATTTGGGTTTTTTTACATTTCTCATTTGTCTTTCTCCTCTGAACTTTAAAAAGTGTAATATTGTGCTTTAAGGAATCAGGCGATAAGTTTATTTCTAGAAAGCTTGTAGAACAGGCATGAATAATTGTGCTGTAAAAATGCATGCTTTTTATTTACAGACTTTTTTTAAATCTCTTTTTTTAAAGGCTGAATAGTAGTATACTAATCTTGTTGCTCTTTTTTGACATCCTTAATTTTTATGTGTTAGACAAACAGGGAAATCAAAGATCTTAATCCGATTTGGATATAGTTACTACTTAAATAGTTTGCCATACAGCTGTTATATCAATTTCTTTTCAGTTTTCTCAAAACAAAACACTCAACTCGTGTGCATTCGTTTCCTTCGTTACGGATGTGAACCTTTGTACTAGTTGCTCATTGCTATTGATTATTCTAATTTTTTTTAAAAAATTGATTCTATTTCATATGCCTATATATGGAAACAATGTCATGTATTTCCCAGTACAGCTATTAATAGCCTCTCTGCATATGCATAATTATTTATTTTAATCTGCACGGACAGAAAAGCTCTCACAAGTGCACTTAAAGTAAATTTGCATGGGATTTTTTCCCTTTCATTTCTTACTCAGTTTGTCATTTCTAAATTGCTTACTTGTTCTCTTTTTTACTGATAGTCAAATTCTGCGGCAAGATTGTGCTTCTGACTTCTTTAAATACTTAAGAATCGTGGAGTTGTTAACTTTTTGTACTAAAAGTAGAAGCTATGGGTAGAAATGTTTTAATGAGAGATTCAGGAAACTTGTAAAATTATAGTTGAGGACTAGTAGATTGGATCTTGCTTATGGAAGGCAGTACTGCTGGAGTATGCACCGACTGAAATACTTTCACCAACACTATCTGTTGACATG
Source organism: Mohoua ochrocephala (assembly GCA_013398855.1). Taxonomy (NCBI): domain Eukaryota; kingdom Metazoa; phylum Chordata; class Aves; order Passeriformes; family Acanthizidae; genus Mohoua; species Mohoua ochrocephala. Next base: position 122,959 of record VZTA01020106.1, read on the forward strand.
TAGGGCCCAGGCACAACCTTTGTGATCCAAATTCTTTTGTATACCAAGTTACTGTGGAGTATCTCTAGTGGTTTTGTGTTCTGGACATTGTTCAGTTTATTAGCCTGATGCTGTGCTCCTTGAACTCCCTTCAGAATGTTTTCTTCTACTATTTACTCTGCTGTATTGTTGTTTTTTCCAACAGCAAATAGTGATGACAACTAATTCTACACCAAAATCTTTCAACATTTTAATTATGCCTTAAAATACCTTTTTGTCCACCCCATTTTTCAGAAGTCTTGGCAATTTCGTCATTGTGTTTAAGAAAATTTGCTGGAATTTTGGTCTTTTGGGTAGTTACATGCAAATCAGGCCAGACATTTATTAAATAAATTCTGAAATAGGATGGGATCAAATTCTAAGTTCAGGAGAACCCTTCTTTGCACTCATTTAGCTCTAGCTGAGATTTTTTGGGTAGGACCTAACATCTACTCACTGTCCAGGATCTGTGTGTAAGGCACAGAAATCTCGTCACATACGTAATTAATTGTATATGGACTTTGCTGATGTAGGTTCTATAACACACCCTTTGTGCTCCTACTTCTCAGTGATATGTGAAGGTATAGTAGGCACAATTATGACCTCCTGTGTGCTGAGGATCTGAAGGCTTTTCATCCCCTGCTCCCTCACTACACTAACTCCTGTTCCATCATTGCAACTTTTTTTTTCATTTCAGCCTAGCTAGCCTGCACAAGAAAGTAAGATTTGGTTTTCTAATCATTATTATTTTTTAAAGTGAAAGGCTTTACTTGAAGGATTAAAAAGATAAAAAGATCTAGCAAATGTATTTCCAGTAAAAACTTGACAATCTTTATAAAGATGCCAGTATTTCTTTAAACAATTGCAAACATCACTATGGTTTTTTTATCTTTTTTTTTTTAACGATCTTTAAAGGGAACCTATTCTAATGAATGTATAAAAATTCATCATAGATTATAATTATCAGAAGTTAGTCTTCTTTCCTCTATCCATCTTGTCTATTAAAACACAAATTAAATCTATAAAATTACAAGCATGACTCATTAGCTCTGAGGCATATAACTGCCAGGCAAGCAGCCGTGACAAATCCAAAAGTATTTGAATCTCTTGGTGTTAAAAATAGGCATAGTAAAGATGTCACTAAATTCGAAATAGATCTGTTGTAAAATGTAACTCCAGTTAACATGTCATATCTTGTGATATTGTTGCTTTAGGTGAATGTGAGTGTAACCTGTGGTTAGTGAATGGCCTTACAGAGTTAACGTGCAAGGACCTGAGTCCTGGTCACTGTAAGTGTGTGTTGTCAGAAACAGTGTTGCCTGGTGATTATATTATTGTTTTTCTTCCTAGGGGGATGCCAAAGGTCTTGTAACCTCTGAGAATGTGAGTACTGGCCAGAAGTTGGACTTCTCAGATACAATGGTACAGCAGAAGCTGGACGAAATAAAGGACCAAATCAAGCGAGAAATAAGAAAGGAACTTAAAATCAAGGAGGGAGCAGAGAACCTCAGGAAGGTCACAACGGACAAAAAGAACTTGGCCTATGTGGACAACATTTTGAAAAAATCGAATAAGAAGTTAGAAGACTTGCATCATAAGTTACAGGAGCTAAATGCACACATTGTTGTAACGGATCTCGAAGATGTTGCAGGTACCACGCGTTGCTGTGAAATCAGTTTTTCTTTGTAGCTGAGATAAGCTCTCCCCATTTCACTTGAAAAAATTGCTCTGTGAACAAGCAAATCTGTAGCTGGTGAGCTTGTTACTTATGTGCGTCTCTTCGTTTGGATTCACAAATCGGTATCCGGTACCTTTGAGTTTTAAAAGGTTTTCTAGGGAACACTGTATTTTATGGACTATGAGTTCTTCACTTTCAGTTCTTAGTATATTAAAATATTTTCTTAGTCACTGTAATGTTTCCTAATAGCTTTTCATCGTATGAAAGCAAATTTCATGAACTCTTCCAGTGACTTTCTCTGAATTATACTGTAGGCATCAGCATTAATGCATTTTTTATTCAATGGGGGAAATATTACAACATTTATACTTAAAGTTTTTGTCGGTTTTTGATTTTTTAAACTTAAGTCTTAAATTAGAAAATGTTTTTCTGTTATGCTGTTATTTAACTTATCAAACATTTCTTACAGTGACATTCCTTACAATTTGTTAATTCTCCAGCCTTTTCCACAGCAAAGCTACCATTTTAAAGACAATTTGAAATTGTTTTCACAGAATGGTTGTAGTTAATGGTTTTAATTAGTATTTTTTGTGGCATGGCAGTGAGTCAATACTAATTTTGAATGTATTTTTTAAAAATATCAGGGTTGGTATTTTAAGATGGAATGTTGTGAAAGTAAACAGTCCTCTTTCAGCTTTGTGGAATGACCTGGGAGATACTGCCAGCCTGGCGATTTCACATTGCACAGACTCTTCTTGGCAAAAAATTAATAAATGCGCACAAGCCATCGAAGGCTCATGTGAAGTGAATGTCAAGCCTAAGGAAGCTTGGGCAGTAGAATAGAAGTCTGCCTCATCCTTGTGATGAAAGGTTGGTTACAGTGAGAATTTAGAAAAATACTGGCAGGTGATGTCAGCAATTCATGGTCTGGCCCAGTGACATACTGCAAAGATGGTCAAATATCCATGGTGGCCTGCGCAGTATTCTCTGGTTTCTCTGCTCTTTTTGGCTTTTGATCTGTGCGAGATACAAGAGATGGAGCAGGGACACAGCTGGAGCTAGTGAGGCAAAGTGGTTGCTGCAGCATGAAATGGGAATGAATACAATAATGTATGCTTCTGGATAGCCATTGGGCTTTTGGTAGGCAGGAAGCATTCTGTTCCGTGTCAGCTAAGGTTTGTGAAAATCTGCTTCAGTGTTGACAGGAGCGTGGCTTTTAAAGGAACAGGAAGAGTGGAACAGAAAGAGAATTGTATACAAACTGCATATAGACCAAATATTAAAAATCTGTGCAGACATAAATTTGCAAAATCCGTCTAGTAGTAGAACTTGAAAAGTGGATGAGCACAGAATGCTCTTGTTGCAATGCTCCCTTCCAGTGTAGCATTTTTAAAAGCCTTATCATAGTGAGTTAATGAGCAATATTGTCATTGTGCGTGTCTCGGGAAACGCAGGAGAGATTCAAAGGATAAAAGATCAAGGTTGATCTTATGTGCTTCTACATGCTTTTGATGTATGCTAAACTTCTTAGGACTGTGTTTTTAAATTCCATTCTATTTTAGGGGTTATTGGTAGATAGGTTGTACAGTCTTAATCATGGAAATATTCAAGAAAAAACTTACTAGTTCTGTTGAAATCTTTATATTCTCTGTAAAGTATCACATCGGGTATTCCTATGCAAGACCCGTTTTAATAGAATATTTTGCATAATCGTGTTGAGGAAAAAACCTGTAATCTTTAATTCCGTTAATACCTCTTTTTAGATCAAAGATTTGTAAGCACCCACCCGCCATATTTGAAATGTTTGAGTTTTTTGTACTGTTTGCCTTGTAATTTAAGTGCTTGTCTCCTTCCTCATTCATGGTCAGTAGTTCACGGAGGGGGAGCACTATCAGTAAATGTTCTGTCTGTCTTGAGACTAATGGCTGCAAGTCATCTTGGTGATATTCTGATTTTTAATACTGAAGTCTTAGGTTTGAAGTAAGGTATTAGTGAGCTTGGCATTTGCAAAATGATATTGGTAATACAAAAATTATGATATGCCAACTGTGCGTGTGTGCATGTGTGTATATATGACACACACGTGTAATATTGAGGAAGTACATAGATACATAACCCTAAAGGTCACTGCCATGTGACATAAGATACCTCTGTGGACAGGTCACAGGTATCTCACTTTGGGAATTCTTGCTTTTGCTGGAATAGGCAGTGAATTTAATAACCATTTGCTGGTGAATATGGGAGCTCCCCGGATAAGTTCATTGTTTCCAGAGGTTATCTTTATTCGTGGTTACTGCTTTTCACTTCTAGCTTGTGTTTGACCTTCTTCTGGTCACTTAGTAACAAGTTATTTAAAAGAGAGAAGGAAATATATGGGAAATTTTTGGACTGCAGGTCATGAATACTGGAAATAAGGTAAAGAGGGTTCAAGAGCTGTGGGAGTCAAGATCTGTGTTCTCTTTGTGTATTTTAATACTTTTCAGGATTAAAGCCCTGTGGTTTTCCCTGTCTAACAGAATATACTGTTTAAGTTTTTTCAGGTTCTGAGTAGCAAAGTTGGGATTGAGATTCACTGAGCTGATCCCTTTGACTTGTCAGGCCTGAACTCTAAATATTTTTTGACTGTTCTGTTGACTGGTTGAAAGATCATTTTGGTAACTTAGAACAGGCATTTCATCTTCCCTTGTTCCTGTATCTGAAAAGTGGGTGTGAACATATATTTGCAAAGTGCTCCCAATTTAGAGCTGAAAAGTGTTACGCAGGCAGTTGTGACTCTGTTGCTTATGGTATCAAGCAGTAACTTCTATTACTTTTTAACAAGCCACTTATTTTTAGTGTAACTGCTTTGTAATCAGCACAGTGTAATCAATACATGCTAAAACCATTAAATGTAGCATTAACGAATCTACTGTAGAAAAAGGTGTTTCAATAACATTCCGTTCCAAGCAAGTTTAGATGTTTTTATGGTAGTTTGCCTAGAGCTGAAATCTCACAATTATTTGAAGAATTGGTACTAAACTTTAACCAGAAAGTGCCATTTGTCAAACAGCTATATTACTGCATGTGAGGGTAGATTTGACAGTGGGTATGTGATGCAGAAACAACTTTTAGCATAACGTAGGTGTACTTTACCTTATAGGGCTTGCTGGTGAATCTAAGTTTGTTTTAGAAGTGGGACTTTGTACCCAAGTCTGCCCTTGCTGTGCAGTGTATTAGTCATATAAGGATGCAGAATTTAAAAATTTGTAGGTCAGCACTTAAAAGTGAAGCAGAATTCAGCAACACAAAATGAGTAGGACAAGCCTAGTGACCATTACTGCTGAAAGTCTGAGAGATGTAAGGTGTCACGTGGGGATGATTACGTCTGGTTTAGAGATGAAGAAATTTTGTGTCTTGAAAAACATGCTTCTACACAGTGGCGGAGATTAAATTGGTATTTTTGTGTTTGTGTAAAAAGTAGCAGTACAGATGGTGGTTTCTAATATAACTCAGGGAGGTGTAAGACTGAAATAGCTTACCTACAGCAAGTTACTGATTTAATTAGACATGTAGCTAATACGTAGAAAATCTGTAAATTGGGAAATGAGTCTGTTTCATAAAACTGAAGTTAAGGTGGGTAGAGAGGTGCACTGATAGAAAAACCTTTGAGCAAATTGATAAAACTGGATAAAACATGGAGAAGATTAACTCAAAGACAAGTTCATGCCTTTTCTTCCATTCTCCTAACTAACATGGAAGCTATCCACTTTACATCAAATTTGGCTGTAGATGTTGCAAAGAAAAGAAATTATTTTGTTTAAGAATATGATTAGCTGACTGTTTGGAGGATTTCTTTGTTCTTACAAATGACCAGGTTAATCTGTCGGACACCAAAGTGTCCACATAAGACCAATTACTGGAAACTGGCTCTGGTAACAACCAAACTGGTACAGGTAGTGACTTTTTAGACAGCAGACTCCACCTGCAAGGCTCATATCCATAGGAATTTCATGGTAACTTTTGGGAACCTCAGTGTAGAATAACATTATTGATGCAATCTGAAACAATCTCCTGACACTTTTTTAGTAGTTAAAATTAGCTGTTACCTAATGAAAATTCAGTTGAACCTCAGAAGTTTCTGGGAGGTCAGCATTGGATGTTTTGTGAGTGCAGAATGTCCACTGCTGCCTTGGACCTACTGGTGGCTTAGTTCAAGTGCTGATCCAACCTTCTGACTTTCTGAGAAAAGCCTGATGATGCATCTTTCTTCCTCCCTTCAGCAATGCCGAAATGCATTGCAGGTATTTCTGTTGGGTATGACACTGATCAGGCTAACTGCAATTAAATATCCTCAAATAAGATTAAAATTAACTATTTACCAAAGGGTACTTGCTGCTAATTGAGTACTTAAGCAGCATGCTGCAGTACCATCTGGGAACCCAAATTCAGAAAGTTATGTGGGATCCTAGATTTCACACTGAGCTTACTGAAGAAATAGCATATGTAGCATCTGGGGAGGAGATCCCAAAGGAATAGCAGCAGTCTCAGAAGAGTAGAGTTGCGTAACTACTCTTTATAAATATAATTTAGATGGCAGTGATGGTAAAAGGCAGTTTAGAAGCAAGAAGTTTTTGCTGGTGAGTGCTGTACAAACTCAAACGGAAAAGGTTTTCAGAAGAGCAAAGATCACAGTTCAGATAAGCATTTCAGACTGAAAACTGCCATTGTCCTCATGTAATACAAATATTTTTTTTAAAAATCAGTTAAACCATCCCTATTAACTTATTTTAAGTCTCATGAGTACATTCTTCTGAAAATAGTATATTTCAGGTGCTAGGGAAGCAGCACTGCAGCTCTTCAAGCAGCCTGGATGTGTGCTAACAAGCTGCAAAAAACTCACGAGTGTTAAGCAAAAACATTCATGGTTGTTCAGCATAATAGTGTGCCTATTTGTTGAAGTCAAGTTCCCTTGAAATGCATCTGTTTCTTCACTTGATATTCACTGTCAGGAAGAATATTTGGGCCTAGAAGCCCGAACCTGTACCCCAGCAAAGCCCTTGGTGTCTGATGCAAAGCTGTACTTGAATGTATCCAAAATGGCAAGTCTGGTACTGCCCTTATTGACCATCACAGGGGGCAAACTGGAGAATCTCTTCTGTTCCCCAGTCCCTACTTTGAGTGAAATATCAATTTGGTATTAGTACTTGACGCTTGTTAATTTCAAGCATATACATAAATCCCATTGATTGCAATTGCCTGGATGAATTTATTACTTATTTGTACTATGAAGATGACTAAATGCCTTCAGAGGAGATTTGACCCCCTCTGTATAGTGCTTTACACAAATAAATCTGAGATAACTAGCAATGCAAAGTCATTGCAACCTTACAGAACAAAGAGAAAAGGAAACAGCTAATACAGATGTAGCTTGTAGTGTTGCTGCTAAGACTGTCAATGCTTTCTGTAATAGAACCGGTTTGTCTGGCTGATTTAAAAATTAATCTGAATTCTATAAGAAGCTGCCTCGAGCTGCTTACTGAGTAGCTGCTCCCTGAGTAGGGAGGGTGGTTAGGGGGATGGTAGGAGTCCCTTGGAAAGCATCTCTGAGAAGCTATTGGTAATTTTTATTTTTCTTAAAAACATGATATATTAAGAAACACATTGTTCCATATTTGGGAGTTTGGTGAGCAGCTATTATGCCTGAAGGCAAAAAATTACTTCTTCCTAGCAATTAGTCCATATTGCAGAAGAGTTTCCTTTGCTATTAGTTACTAGCAAAGCATATAGTGCAACAATTTTAACTAAGTAGTAGAGGGTAGGTTACACCCACAAGTACAGACCAACTCTTGAGATGACCCAGGTAAGTGATGTGGTTACACCTTCCCAGCGGAGACATGCAAAGGCAGATAATAACAGCTGCCCGGGCAGCCTGAAACATGGTATCTCTAATTAGTCCTTAACTCGCAACTTGAGTGTTGTTTTAATGCAAAGAAAGGCTGCTTGTGGATCTCTTCAAAAGCTGTGAAAACAGGCTTCAGGAGCCCCACAGCCCTCACAGGGATCATCAGAGGGCCGGGATCTTTAAGTGGTAGAGGCTTGCATCATATAGCTAAAGTTGGTAAATATTCATTTATACGGTGAATCTACTTTACAAGGAGACTTGACGCTGTGACTTTCAATTTCATGTTTGTTCTCATTTTGAATAGATTATTGGGCGAGGATTAGTTGAAAGTGAAGACATAAGTGATAGGAAAGCATTTTGTTAATCTTTGTTTTACTAATAACAGATTTAAGGTAAAGCTGCTCAAGTGCAGTTCCACAGAGGAACCAAGCCAAAACATTGAGGAGAGGATCAACGACAAAACAGCTGAGGAGTAATGCAGTTTTTGGTGTTTTCTTTTTTCTTTTTTTTTTAACATCTGGTATTTTCTGTCCTGCCTTTAAGTAGTGAGGATGCTGTAAGAGACTTGAAGTGGCTTGAAGTGAAGAGTGAATTAGCAGCAGAGGAAATTAAAACTCCTTACATGAAATCTGTATGTAGCCTCGGCAAAGATTGCAATTTAGGAGGAAATTACCCAGTAAACTTGGAAGCAAAATGTATTAAATCTCCAAAAGTAGTTATCAGAAGCTTTTACAGAAGAAATATGAAATGGCAGATAAGACATCTCCCCATGACACTTCATAAGTAAAAATTTGTAAGTTACTAGTGCACTGCCTGTGTTTTCTGGTAATCGAGGATTTCAGGAACTTGATTCCTCATCCTGGTTTTAATACAAGGAAGATTATTACAATTGGAAAAAAGATTTTCCTGTTCGTATTGAGTAAATACCGTCTTCCAGGAGACCAGTGTCATTTGTCCATAGAGAAGGTATTCTCTCAGTGATTGGGGTAGAAGAAATAAAAAATATTAAAAATTATTACAGTGGAAATAATTTGTCCTCTTTTACCAAAAGGTTGGAAGAGAAGTCATTGGGACTGTTAGGGAAGATATTTAGCTCTAAGGACAGATGTGTTGGAAATAGTCCAGTGGCCACTTATTTTCAGTTTGCTAACAGTTCATGTTGCAGGAGCTGAAATTGAAGTTATATAATAGACTGGTTATAAAAAGTTAAGGAGTTTGACTTAATAATTTAATTGATAAAACTAACTTGCGTTCCGTTAAATTAATCCAACAAGATGGAGACCCAAACACAGTAATATTGACAAATGAAAAAGCTTTATCCTTCCCGCAGATCAGTCAGTTGTTCAATAACCTGTCTGCCTATATATCCAGTTATCCCAGAATTCTGTTACGACTTCAGAGCAGAAAACATTCAGCTTTACAATGAGAAAAAGGCTTATTTTATCTGTTCTTCATTGTGACATAAACGCTGTCTGCAGTATTCACACTAAAATCGATGAGGTACTACTCAAGAGCTGTATTCAGACAGTGCTCATTAGTATCTAATACTGCTATCCAAGTTTGTTTTTAAGACACTTAGATTTAAAATCAAGGGTGTAAGAAAGCTTAATGGAAAACTGCATTTTTTAATTGACTCAAGACATTCTAGAAGAAATAAGTCTCCTTTGAAATAAAAATAGGCTTAGCTGCAAACCTGCCTGTTTGCCCAGTCCCGGAAGTGATTCATGTGAATTAGGACATGTGTAGGAGTCACAGGGCTTTCGGGAGGCTTTTCATGTTAAGGCGCATTTGCAGTGCTGTTGCAAAGTAGCTCTGGACAGGAGGGTCAGTCTTAATTCTCAAGTAGGATGTTCCAGTTCTGTTTAATCTGTAACTTCATGGAATAGAGTGTAAGGTGGGTTTTGGGGGAGTGGTTTGGGTGTTTTCTTCCTGTTTTTTTTTTTCTGCACACTTATCTCTTACCTTTAATTCACAGATTGTCCTAGCACTCCTGATACTCCAAATAGCGATCCTCGGTTTTCTACGAACAACAGATTGATGGCCTTAAAGAAGCAGTTGGATATAGAACTGAAGGTAAAACAGGGAGCGGAAAATATGATACAGATGTACTCAAATGGCTCTTCAAAGGTAAGGCTTTGGAATGCTTAAAGATCATGAAATGACTGTGGATTTTCATTTTGCTGTAATGTGACTGTACAGTGTATAAACAGTATGCAACTTCAGTATTTTTAGTTTGGGCTATATTTTTGTTAAATAGTTACATCAAATCTGCTACCAATTACTATACAATTTTTTGTTGTGGTTGGATACCCACTGAAGTGATTGTTTTATCAGTTTGTGCAGATGCAGCTCAACCTAAATAATAAATCCGGCTTACTAAATTTAGTACATCTAGTAATCTTTGACCATGTGGGATTCACTTAGCAGCAAAGCTTGGTAGGACTCTGACTGGTGTCTGATGTTTTTCCTAGCTCCACTCAAAAAAATAGATCCGTTTAGTTTAACATTTTAATGTGCATGATAATTTCAAAAAAGGCAGTATTGCCAAGTATATTCGGAACTGGTCATCTTGTTCTAGTTAGCAGTAAAAAGATCTGTGCCAAATGCTTCAATAAGATGTGTGTAGTGTTCTGATAGAGTTGTCATAACCTGCATTGGTATATGTACGCATAAAATACATATTGAATTTTTTTTTTTATGGAAGTGTAGTAATCTAGAGGTAGCAACTGATAGAATAAAGTGAAATTAAAAATAAAGCCACACTTATTCTTGTATCTGAATTTTAAGTACTTGCACTCACTCTCTCTTGATAGCAGCAGAATTTTTCCAAAGAGGTGGAGGGAGTGTTTGCTAACCTCTAAATGAGTTCAACTTAGTACATATTCTTTTCTATGTAATAAAATTCATCATACTCCAAGAATCCCTTAATTCAAGTGAAACAGCCAAACCTTTTAAACGAAAGAAAACAAAACAGAATCAAAAAAGTCAACAAAACCATATCCAGAAACTAACAAACCCCCCCCACCCCCAACACATTTTGTTGAGTATAAGGCGGTCATAGTTCTCAAATTAGAAAAAAGGGAGGGGAAGATCCTCTACTTGCCTGCCCCTTCACATTTCATTCATTACTCATTAGCTGTTCTTTTCATTTACTTTTACTAAAGCATTAAGGAGATTCATTTCCAAACTAAGGAGAAACACAAGAGTAGATCTAACAAATAGCATGCAGTAGCTTGGCTAGATGTTTTTGTGTCCAGACGGTAACAAGTAAAATCGAAATGTTTTAAGATCTTAGCTGAGCCAACACCTACCTGGGTCAGTGAACTTACTAAAAGGAAGTGTTTGGCCTGAAGAGCAGGCATCTGGGGATTACGTTGCTACCCCTTATAACTGATTTTAACCAGAAAGTGTTGGAAAGGAGCTTCATGTTTTTGACTGAATTTGGGCTAGGTGTTGGTGGAGAGGCAGATCACTTTGTGTCTGCCTATTGTATGACTTCCTTATACCTTGAAAAAGTGGCAGGGAGCACTGCTTTCTCCCAGAAAATGAGTTTAGACTCGATGGACCAGAGGTGCCATCAAGTTCCTTCTGTCCCAGGCAGCCTTATCTGAAAGTGACCTGTAATGTACTAGCTGGGGGCAAATAGAAGAAATATCTGGAGTGCACATTATGACTAAGGTCCTGGGAATGCTGTCCATCCACCACAGTCCCTCAGCTCCTGGAAACCCTTGGAGTCTACATCCTCTGGGGCCATGTACTTAACATCAGGTACACTTAAATCTAATAATCAGCTGACCCAAATGGATCAAAAGACATACATGAATTAGGTTTCTAATAAACCCTTGGTAAGTAACCTTATAACAGGCTGAAAAACTTAACTAAACACTCAGGCTGTAATATTAGACATTGTTGGCAGGCTTTGATCAGACTAGGTAGAGAAGATAAATTCTGGTTTGCTTTAGATTGAGGCATGTAATTAAAATTTATGATTGAATCTTGTATTTGCGATTGGTAAATGCTTAAATGAGCCTACCAGGTTGGGAGTATATAGTAACTGGGCTGGAGAGAGCAAGCTGGAAAGCACAAAAGCATTGCCAGCCACTTCAACAAACAGGATGGAAATGGTGGGTATTCATTCTCTCTTTTTTTTTTTTGTGCTCAGTAGTGAGTTAGTTTGGCAAGTTTGAACTGTAGGCTCGAGCATGCTGATTATGTTTTAAAAAGCAGAGCTTAAAAGAATCCAAGTGTCTGGATGGGGTGGGCAAAAGGGGCAGAAAATCCCCAGTTTGAATCCAATCCCAGTAATCCAGTAGTTCTTTAAAAAGTAGTCATAGGACCATCTTTAAACATATTAAACTCATTTGTGACCTTTCTTCACGTGTACTCTATGATCTAATTTCAAATCTGTTGTATTATTTTCAGACCTAAATTTAATGGAGGGAGGTTATAATCTGTTTTCTAAAAATGAAAAAGCAATGTTAATAAGCCCATCATCTCATGGGAGGCTTTTCCCTTTGTACTTTACTTGCTTCAGTAACATTCAGCTCAACCTATTTGGACTTAAACATTTCTGAGATAACAATCATCTTTGCTTGGACGTGTGTGGGTTCTCTGAGATCCCATGACAGCTTTGCAGATCAGTTTTACAGGCACTGTCGTTTCTTATGTACTCAGAAGATGCATTGAAATACTTTGTATTCAGCCTCCAACACTAAAAGGGCTGCTGAGCACTACACATACATTTGGATTCTGAAGATGGGATCTTCTGTCTCTTTAAAACATAAGGATATCTCTGTAATGCTGGATTGCCTCCGTTCTACACGTTGAAGGGCTGATGTTGCTCCTGAGCAAGCAAATCCATTCCAGTAAGAGCCTCTGAGCAATAATCAAGAGCAGCAAGATCAGAAAGAAGATAAAAGGGAAGATACAGACAAAGAAACACTTACAGCATATTTATACATCAGGATGATGCGTGGATACGGTTTAATACAGCATTCTAGAGTGACTTGTAATCTTTTACTTAAATCCTGTACTCTGCTAAAGTCAGTGATCATGTCAAAATTTCACATCTGTATTTGAGAAAGTATTGATTTAGGAAAGTCATTGTGATCATTAATTGGATAGGTGACATGGAATCTTAAAATATGAAAACTGGTGGTATATCCCTGAAATGTTGATTAATACTAAAACTTAAAATCAAGAGTCGTGAAACTATGGTATGCAGAGGGGGCACAGTTTCTTTCCATGCAACCAAAGTCTTCTTGTGTGTAGAGCTTGGTGTATCTACCCTGCAGAACGTAGGGCAGCATTAAAATATCTGAGTGAGTAATACATTAGGTGCAAGGTCATAGAGGAGCTCTGTGAAGGTAAATTTCTCAGCGTACAGATTTTTCTTACAGTATGCTTCATGGTGCCAGTATTTCCAGCTCTGGGATCTGAGCTTCAGTGCAGTTCTTTGTCTTGGTTATGGCAAGAGAAGAATTTAATTTCTTTAACTTCTTAAATAATTGATAGCTTCATTATAAAATTAAAAATATAAGTATAAACCATGTCCATGGGAAAGTAACTTATTAATGAGGTTATAGAGTGGCTACAAAATGAGTTAACCAAAATACCCTTTGGGCTATAACAAGGGTGGTATACATCTGCACTGACTGCTGTTAATTACTGTGATGGATTGGTACTGCATGGACAGGACAAATACACTGCCTTAAATTTTCTTATACCTTTTTCTGGTGGTTGTTGTTGTTCTTACTGCAAGTCAAATCACCTTTAAGCTGTCTGGTAATTCCCAAATCAGAGAGAGAGAGGGAGAGAGAGAGCGCCATGTGGCAGCCATAGGAGTTTATGAAAGTTCATCTTCAGGAATGTTCTCTTCTAAACGGCTTCTTGTGATACTGCTTTTGAAAACAAAACTCGGTTGTCTCAGTTTATTTAGATTAAAAGGTACTTAGATTGCTGATGAAATAGCTAATTAAGTAACCCTTGTTTGTTACATATTTATTAATGCAAAAAATCTTCAGCTGTCGTTTGTTCAGAAAAGCGTACTGCAGACATAATGTGCTATGTAATCAACTTCGTATTTCTAATTTCAATATTGAAAATCAGCTCAGATTAAATAGTTCAATTACTTTTGTGTGGGCTTAGTCCAGCAAATTTGTCTATTACAAATTCCTACCATACTCTAAGTAAATTGGAGACATTCTACATAGTTTTGGAGGTATTTTGCACTTAATAACTTCTCTTTTCTTTAGTATCAGCTTACAAAACATTAATCTACACATGTAATGTTTCTAGTTCATGCCTCCTTTACTCACCTTGAAACACATACAGTTTCCCTGGGAGTGGCTTATGGTCTTTAATCACCCGATGCCTCTGTCCTAACTTAATTTCCACTAATATCCTAATGTGGTTAGTTTGCCTAATGCTATACCAAACAAAATGCATGGATTTAGTTCTTGTTCCTAAGTATGTGTCTTTTGAAACTTTCAACGTGTCTTGTTCCATGAAGAAGTTGTTTATGATTTCAACTTGTCTGTTTGTTTTAATAGGATCGAAAACTACTTGCCACAGCTCAGCAGATGCTTCAGGACAGCAAGACAAAAATAGAAGTTATAAGGATGCAGATTCTTCAGGCAGTCCAGACCAATGAATTGGCTTTTGATAATGGTGATGGTGTAGAAAGGAAATACGAATCATTAATGTCAGAATACCATATAGATATATACCCATATGCACACAGACTTACCATAAATTTCTAGTAGGAATGTTTTATAAAGCTTGCGTGAACCAAAAATAATTAGAGACTAGGCAAAACTTTGTGTGTGTTGGGGTGCCAGATACATCTGACTGGAAGGAAAATACCTTAATCATAATGAAGAGAAATACAATCTCTCTTTAGCATCCTTTTTATGCCTTATGCAGTCCATTTTTACTTTGTAGTCTACCTTTTCCCTTCATGCATGCTTTCTTTTGTCTTAATAATTAGGGATTTTCTTTAAAGCATATAATCTTTATATTATGATGCTAAAAAAAATAATCTGATGCCAGTACAAAGCCTGCTTGCCATACTTAAATAGATTGACCTTATTATTCCTAGTGGGAGCACAGATGGAGGAGAATTTTTCCTGTTTTTATAGGTATTTAGGCTAGATTGAGTGCTAAACAGCTATATTTAAAGCAACAAAAAAAGTGTTTTTAAAATGACCTGGATTGAAATACTCATGCTGCATTTCAGAAGTATTTTTAAACTTGCATTTCATTGAAAATCTTCAAATAATAAAAAAATTACCCCTGAGCTCTAATAGCATGAGTGTACTAGAAACTTAAGGGCATATGGGTATATCTCTAAGTCTTGAACTTTATTCATGTGCTTTTCTGAATATTGACATTGTATGACAATGCTTGTAGTCAAGTCAGGTCCTGGATATATCCCAGATAATGAAAAATGTGTATGTGTGTGTTTTGGTTTGTGGTGTATGAGGTGTTTGGTTTCTGTGTTTGTTTTTACACACCACTTTTTAACACCCCATTTTAGCACATGGATTATGTACATCATTGTTTAAAAGAAAAAAATTCAAGCTAGAAAGGGCTTTCAAATGTCTTTTTGTGTTCTTACTACTCTTAGTGCTTTAAACAGGAAGGAATATATCCAGGAAATACTCTGTTTAGGATATCTAAGCACTGTAAGATGTGGACATTAGAATGGTTAACCCAGACTATTTGGCGAAGGCAGTGTATGGAATCTCTTACATTTCTGTGCTGGCAGAAGCCAGATTCCATGAGATTTCAAGTGAAGCAGGGGGATTATCAGAAACTGATCAGGGATCTACTTGGCTACAGAGTAGTTTAAAAGATAAATGCTCACAGTGTAGTTGAGAAGTGTTGAAGTCTCAAAACCTCCTTGCCAGTTGAATTTTTGGGATATTTGGGTTTATTCCCTTAACTTCCCTGAAGACATATTCTTTTTCTCACATCCTCTAGCAATTATGGCTCTTCAGGGAGTAGGAGCTGTTTAGTGAATTGAGGCCCTGATCAGTTATTTCTTCATTCAAATGCAGATGCTTAAAATGTCTCTTTTACTTTTATGACATATTTCAGCCTTCTCTTTGGACTACCAAATATGCATCTCTCCTGGTTTTTTTTTCCTTTTTCTTCTCTCCTCTGTTTGTATGGAGGAGGGGTTGATATTAAAGAAATTAAGCCTGGTTGTTATCCTCAATGAAGGTTGTTTGTTTATATCTCTTTGCAGCAAAACCTGTGATAAGCCCTCTTGAACTCCGAATGGAAGAATTACGGCATCATTTTAGGATAGAGTATGCTGTAGCAGAAGGTGCAAAAAATGTGATGAAATTACTTGGATCTGGGAAAGTTACCGACAGAAAGGCACTTTCAGAAGTAATTTATGTCATTACAATTACTGATACTTTGTTTTAAAGGTTCTTTAAGGAAAAAAAATTGAACTATTTCAAATTTCTTCTTATTTTAAAAAGGCACAAGCAAGATTTAATGAATCAAGCCAGAAGCTGGACCTCTTGAAGTATTCACTGGAACAGAGATTGAATGAACTTCCTAAAAATCATCCCAAAAGCAGTATTATTATAGAGGAGCTTTCATTAGTCTCTTCACCCACATTAAGTCCTCGTCAGAGTGTAATATCTACTCAAAACCAGTATAGTACACTGTCCAAACCAGCAGCTTTAACAGGTATGATTTAAAGAGCTTTTTTCTTTTTTTGATCTTAATTAATGGTTTGAAACAAGCCTTTAAGGCCAACTGTATTTCTTACTGGACATATTTAACTGTTGTTCTTTTCCCGGACAAAGGCATTTAGAGTTTCCAAGTGTCTATGCACTGCAAAAAATGCAGATAAGTTTCTTTGATTTATTTGTTGACCTTTTTATAATCCTACTGAAAACGTGAAGTTCTGGCCTTAAATAGCTCCCTGTGGAATGCTATCACTAGCTTTTACCAAATGCCTTTCATCTTTAGATTATCAAGTACTTATCATCAAGGTGGATAAGTATCATTATCCCCATTTTACAGATAGGAAAATAAAGTTGCAGCAAGGTTCAGTGAGTTGCCCTGATCATACAACAAGTAGGTGACAGAGCTGGAGATAGGCACCCAGCTTTTCTCCCAGTTCCTGTTTTACCCACTGGATTTCTGGAAGGTGAGATTTATACTACCAAATCATGCGTTACATTTGTAATCCAGAGAAGGAGGTCCTAACAAACATGCATGAAAACACTGAAGACTCTTGTTTGTTGGTGTCAATTGTTTTCCTTGCAAATAAGATGGGGGTGATTTTTTTTAAGAGGCTTAGCCTACTGTGAGGGACCAGTACATTTATATATAAATGTGGCTTAGGAACTTCTCATACTTTGGGTTGACCTGGAATTGTCCTTCATTTGAAAGTAAAGTTTCAAGAGATGAACGATACTTTAACAAAGGTCTTGAATATTTGCCTCGCAGTGTTCTTAAAGAAAAACATGCTTTTGACTGCTTGGGGGTATGTTACTGTTTTAAAATTTATTTAGTAAGTGGTCACATGAGAATTCCTAGAACAGATAGGTTTGATTTTATGTTTTGTTTCCTAACACATTTTG
The DNA here is from genome assembly GCA_013398855.1 of Mohoua ochrocephala. NCBI lineage: Eukaryota > Metazoa > Chordata > Aves > Passeriformes > Acanthizidae > Mohoua > Mohoua ochrocephala. The sequence continues at coordinate 140,144 of VZTA01020106.1, forward strand.
CATGTAACTATTAAGCCTACAATTAACATAGTAAGTTTATTACAAAAAAACCACCTGTAATTCAAATGTTACTCAGGTTATACATGTATAACTGAAACCAGAATTTAGTTTTCAAGTACTGTGGGGTTATATTTTAAAACAAAAAGAGAAACTCTTCTGCTAAGCTACAATAGTAATCATAATAATAATAATAACAATAATAATAATAATAACAATAATAATAATAATAATAATAATGGAGCAAGTCTATTTCTCTTGCATTGTGGTTTATCAGTACCTCAGCTGAGAGTCTTTGTAAGGTTGTGTGGTAAGAGGAACTTTTTTCATCCAATGAAATCTCAAAGGATCAGTGACTGTAGGCAGGAAGTATCATGCCTTGAGTAGAGAACAGCTTGCTATTTTTTTCTTTTCCTGTAATACATAATCAAGGATCAGATACATTATAGTGATAGTTTCTCTTTAAACGTGATTTACTGATACATATGAAAAGTTTTTAATAGAAATTGACAAAACAAAGCTACATGCTTGTGAAGTTCTTAATAGTTTCACTTTCATATTGCCCATACAAAGAGCTTTTGTATTGAGCTGGATTTAAATGAACAGTGTCTCTGTGTTTTGCCTCTAATGCTTTGTGAAAAATAGAGCAGTGCTACTGTCATACTTCTTAACATGCATCAACATAACTTTCTGATTTGCATCCATTCCTTATACAAGAGTATAGCTTTTCTGCTTATTAATATCTTTTTTTTTTCTAAACAGAGTTTGGGAATGAAGTATTCTTTTACCTTTTAACCTGTTTCGGAAGCCAACAGCATCTCTTTGTCTTCATAGCCTAATGCTTAGCTGTCACTTACGGCTGTTAGCTTCCTACAGGTTGGGATTTCTTCTTAGACTGGTTTCTTGGTGTCTGTTCTGTGGGCTATGATGTTGCCAGATCATTTCTAGGTTAAGTCTGACTTAAGTTTCTGTTACAAAAGAGTACTTTTAAGTTTCATGGTTAAGCACATTTGCTATCAGAAGAAGACTGCATTTCAGAGCTGCATTTCTAGCTGACACTGATTATGAACTGGCTAATTTCACCACTTCTAGTAGTTGATTTTGCCAGTCGGTGGTGTCACAGTTTTAGATGTTATCTTGTACAGGACGAAGCCAGCCTACCATTCTTGTAACCATCTGTGGTATTCAAATGTTTTTGTGCTGCTGGAGGAAACTCTTTTCAATTTGAACAGCACCTCTATACCTCATTTGGTTAAAGATGTAGAAGATTTGGAAGAGTAGCTTGTTGAAGGATAGCTTCTCGTCTCAGCTTTTATAAATCCAGATTCAGTCAAGTTGGAACAATTTAATGATTTTAAATTACGTACTAACTCAAATTTAACTTGAGCATGCAGCAGGCAAATGTGATTTCTTAGTGTGCGATTTTTTACACAAATCTGTAGTCTCAATAGTTCATTAATTTTATCCAATATTAATTAGTTGTATAAAACTCATTAAAAATTGTTGTTGCTCCATCTGCAAGATTCATTGTTTTAATAGGAAACTTGAAATTTGTCAGTCTTAAAAAATGACATTGCTAACAACTTGAACCCAAGTCAGTTAGGTTCCCAAGTGAAGAAAACAAAGATACTTCTGAGACACAGGACAAAAACTTATTTTGTGTTATCTGGGTGAACCGTTGCTCTTTTCTAGAAGGTTGAGTCCCACATAGTTGACTTTTAATGCTTTTATTTTCTATATATATATGTGTGTCTTGGATTTGTCTTTTGATTTCATCTGATATTTCTGTTATACCCTGTGGGAGTCAGAATGTGAGCTATTGCCATCAATCAGTTGTTAGTCATTCACTTGGTTTACTTAAGAGCAGAAATCTTTCATAAATCATTGTTCATCTTCTTCTAGGTACCCTGGAAGTGAGGCTCATGGGCTGCCAAGATATTTTGGAAAATGTCCCTGGTCGATCAAAAGCCACATCGATTACGTTACCTGGTTGGAGTCCAAATGAAGCCAGATCATCTTTCATAAGCAGACCCAGTAAAAGTAAAAGTGGAAGTAGTAGAAACCTTCTGAAAACTGATGACTTGTCCAGTTCAGTATACCCTTACTTCTCTTATTTTTACGCCTATCATTTATTTAAATTTCCATGGGCATGATGTGTTCTGTAATGTAAAATACTAAATTGATTCAAAGACTTAAACTTAAATGTTTCTTCACCTGTTAAGCTGTTAACAAAAGCAAAAGCACAACCACACTATTATGCCCATAAGAACCAATTAAATATGAGATTACATTTCTGAGGAAAACTTACTGGAGATTTTTTTGTTTGTGGAAAATCCTCTTAAAGATTTAAGCTGAGTTTGTGTACTTTACTTACAGATGAAGTCTGTGCTGTACTGAAGCTGGATAACACTGTGGTTGGTCAAACTAGCTGGAAACCGATTTCCAATCAGTCATGGGATCAGAAATTTACACTGGAACTAGACAGGGTAAAAATGTGGCCTGATTTCATTGACAGCTGTAGTTGATTCTTTGTATTAATTTCGTGTTCCTTTTTTTTCTCCCCCTTTGCTGTCATTTTGTTCAAATTCTGTAAGTGCAGTATTCCCATCTTTACTAGAGTGAACTGTCTGGGGTTAGGCTGTTGTGCTGGGCCAGCATTCTAGAAATCTTTTCCGACTTACAAACCGATGTAATATTTTTGCCAAGATCTAACCCTTAGTGAGTTTTTAGATTGTGATAGATGGTGCTTACATTTTTATTTGGATCATCAGCTTTTATTTATCAGTAAATTGTGATATCAGGTGCAGTTCGGGTGTTTTGGTAAAACCCTGTCATAGAATTTTTACAGTGTTTTTGCAGAAATGTTCTCTTATTCCTGAAGAATTGATAGCTGGTCAATTCTTCAGGAATAATAAATTCATTAATAGTTCTTTCTTATAACTTTAGATGTTACTTGGAGGGCACAAGTAGATACTTTGGAAGTAGAATTTATGTTATGTAGATTTAATGAAGCTTTTTTTTTTTAGATACCTGATAGTCCTATTATTTTAAGGTACAAGGATTTTTTTTTTTTGTCAGTGTTAAATATACACTGAAAATTACACTATATTTTAGGAGCTTAACTGTTATCTCCAGTGCATGCTTACTCCAGTGCATGCTTCTCACATGAGAAGAAATAAAAGCCACTTTCCTGTTTTTGCTTTTTTCCTGCCAAGCCCCAATCCAGATTCCCTCCATCGAGGAAGGAAGCAAATTTAGAGTTGCAGGTAGAGAAAATCGGGTTACAGTTGGGAGTAATGCAGGAAAAAAACCAAGCAGCTGTGGAGCCCTGAAGCCTCAATTACTCTCAGATTAAGACTAGAACTACTCGGTGTAGTAGCTGCTCCTGCCAGCCTCCTATGTGTCGTGATCTCTATTTAAGAACTCAGCTTTTTGGTGCCAGAAAAGGACTTTGCTTCTGCTGTTCCTGACCACATATCCTGAGACTGGCTCTGCAGGTCAGAGCATGGTGCTGATAACACCAAGGCGTGGGCTCAATCCCCATATGGGTCATTCACTTAAGAGTTGGACTTGATGATCCATGTGGGTCCCTTCCACCTCAGAATATTCTGTGAATCCTTATGTACTTGAAATGCGCAATCCAAACCCCGTTGTTGTTTAATCTGGTGCTTCTTCCTGACTTTTACTTCTTTTAAAACCTGTCACAGCTGTGGTAGACAGTAAACTGGTGTATCATGATGGAATTAAACTAGTAACATATGATGCTGCTGTTACATTGTATCGCAGGATTCTTCACTTCTGGGACAGGTTTTTTTAACACACATGTAAGACACCCTAAGAATGCATAAATCACATTAGCAAGATACAGCAGTAGTTCCTGTTAGTTTAAAGGTTTTGGCCCCTCTTCATGACCGTGTTACAAAGAGTGTATGCATTTCTAGAGATACTCCATGAGGGTTTGCATCATTGTGTGCGCGCAGGTACTAAAATGTCTGCAGGCATGAAATTAGGTTGATACTTGTAAGTAATATGGAAAACTACTAAAATTGAGGTTTCTAAACACAAGTTAAACTTTGTTGTCAGAGCTTGAGCTAATATATCTCGAACAAGCAGTGTTGTTAGACTGACTGAAAATGTCTGGTGACTGTGGCTCTCTGCTTCTACTCTCAGGGGAAATTTTACACCTATGCTTTTATTTGTACACTGGAGATCACATCTGAACCGAAGTGAAATGCTGTGATCATCCTAATGAGAGCTTGTTCAGTGTGACTGGTTAGCCCTGACAGCCAGTTAAAGTAACAGCTCTGCATCTTGATCCTTGAGTTGCTTGATCTTACGGTTGTGCTGTGGTAACTCTTGCAGAACAATTGCTAATAAGTGATTTCCTGTGTCTGTGTTTCCTGTCATAGTCACGTGAATTAGAAATCTCAGTGTATTGGCGTGACTGGAGGTCTTTGTGTGCAGTAAAGTTTCTGAGGTTAGAAGATTTCCTGGATAACCAACGGCATGGCATGTGTCTCTATCTTGAACCCCAGGGCACTCTGTTTGCCGAGGTAAGAATGTTTCCGTGAAGCACTTGAACATCCTTGCAAGTATTACATTGCAGAATAGTTTAGCAAGTTTTCCTTAAACTTTTAAGAATGCATTTTGTTCTGAAACTTGAATTATAACACACGTTATTTGAACTGCAGGTTACGTTTTTCAATCCAGTTATTGAAAGAAGACCAAAACTCCAGAGGCAGAAGAAAATTTTTTCGAAACAGCAAGGTGATTGTTCAATATAAAATTTAAAACTTAAAAATTCTATAGATCTGTGATATTTTTTATACGGAGGTCTAATGTTTGCCTGCAAATAATGCTGTTGATAATGAAAGATTTGGCATTGCACTTAGAAATCTTTTGTATTAGAATTCTTTATTATGCATTAGCATTTAATTGTGAATAATTAGAAATTGCTAAGGAATATGACAAATTCAGTTTGTTCTTCGTGAACTATAAACTAATTAATATGGGCTTTTTTAAATTATTGATTTCAGTAATGAGTAAGGAAATTACTTGCATTCTGTTTTCTCTTTTCACAATATCTATAGGCAAAACATTTCTCAGAGCTCCTCAGATGAATATTAACATTGCCACTTGGGGAAGGCTGGTAAGAAGAGCTATTCCGACAGTGAATCACTCTGGCACCTTCAGCCCCCAAGCACCAGTGCCTGCCACGGGGCCAGTGGTGGATGCCCAGCTCGCCGAACTGACCCTGCCAGCCGGGTAGGTCACCCCTGCAGCTCTTCAGAGCCCCTGAGTGCAGGAGGGAGCTGTGAGATGCTTCTGCCCTAATGTGCACAACGTGTGCAGAGTCTGGTTATCCTGCACAGCTGCAGACCTTGCCATGTTTTAGTTGTGGAAAACTATTTTATAGCTAGATCCACACACACAAGGTTTGGTTTAGGAGAAATACACAGATACTAAAATAGTCTTTGCTATACACTGAGGAGTTATTTATTTTCTTGCCAGTGACTCTCCTGTAGCCAAATTGGACTTTGAACTTGAGCCTGAGCCTCCACCTGCTCCACCCCGTGCATCTTCCCTTGTGGAAATATGTGAATCTTCCTCTGAGATAAAGGCTCCTGATGTGCCTTCTCAGGCAAGTAACTTTTAAGAATCTCGGGTTATAGAGTTTAACGAGGTTTTAGTATTGGCATCTTTATGATGGATTTCTTCCTTTATATATCAGCACATGCTCCCTTAACTTCCACACACAGATTTGTCTCAATAGAATGCTCTGCTTGCTCTTGGTGGAAAACTGTTTTCTGTGGTTGATGTGTTTAACACTCCATGTCTTTGGTTCCACCACAGAAAAAAAACAGAGCTCCAAAACTATTAGAGTGTTCAGGATAAAATGGTTGATTAAGAAAGAACAGAATGACTGGAGCAGTAGGTTTCATCAATCTGTTAAAATCTTACTTACCTGTGTCATCTGAAAGTTTGCCATTTTATCCTAGGTATTGGGTGTATTAAGAATTTCACGTGCTTATAGTAAAATTTCTGCATTCGTCTTCAGAATCAGTTTTAAATTTTCAGGTTTCTTGTTCTTCACAGGATGAAGGAACAACTTTTGATTTTGAAAATGGCAGAAATAGTATTGTTCCAAAACTCCAGCCTGAAATAATCTGCGAGTCTGATGTTCCCCATGCAGACATGAAATACACCAACACCAGAGAGCCTGAAGATAGAAGGTGAAAAAGCAGTGGTTTTGCTGTTTTGATGTGAATAATATTTCTTACAGCTAACAAACTAGAAACTTTGTGACTCTTTTTTTATTTACATAGATCACAACAAAGATTTCAGTTCAGTCTGAAGGATTTCAGATGCTGCGCTGTACTGGGCAGAGGACATTTTGGAAAGGTAAATGTCAAAAGGCTGTATCAAGTGTCAAGGCTTTATCAAAACCTAGATACAGATCTTAAATTTATCTCTTCTGTTTAGGTGCTGTTGGCAGAATACAAAAATACAAACGAGATGTTTGCTATTAAAGCCTTAAAGAAAGGAGACATTGTGGCTCGTGATGAAGTAGACAGGTCAGTTTGTACAATGTAACACGTGGATTCCGTACATCAGTTGTGTGCTCTACCAGGCAGTTGTTGAATTGAGTGGAAGAGCAAAGTCAGTTGTCATCTCCCTGCATAGTTGGCTGCCGTAGTCTTGTTCTGGGGCAAGGAGGGAGCAGACTAACCTCTGGTTTGTTTTAGTGCCCTTCTTATGCCTGAACTACAGCTCTGACTTAAAGCTGATCCTGTTTTTGATTTTCAGGTTCTCTTGCAATTATTCATTCTAATTACTTCAATCACATTAGGGGATAACAGTGACTGCTTTACTGGCAGAACCTATGTTGCTATTTCTCAGCCTGTAACATACTGCCATGCTCTGTCCACCATCTTTTCCCTTTGCATACTCTACTGTTGCGTGTTTTCCAATCTTTTTGACCCAAAACTCA
>VZTA01020107.1:0-28841 GCA_013398855.1 Mohoua ochrocephala
TCCCCGATCCCAGCTCACTACAACAGCGACCTAAGGTTTTCTTTTGCATATGCAGTTGTTTTGGGTGTTTTTGTGCGTTATGTTAGGAGAGGGAGGGGGATGCATTTCATTCTTAAAACTATCAAGACATCGAAAACAGGTCCAGAAAAGCCTATAAAAGTGAAGGACAGGTTAACACTATTTCTATCCATCTTTTCAATGGTCTTGTGGTATGTAAGTGGCATAAAAATATTTAATATAGAAAGAGAGCTCTATCATTACATACACACACTATAAATGATGATCCTTGTGGGTCCCTTTCAACTCAGCAAATAAATAGATATTCCTTAATAAGAGGAAAAATCCAATTAAGGATTTTGCTACTTAATACTTTAGAAGGTGATGAAGTTCTCTGGCCCTTAGGTCTAGTGAAAGTGTGTTAAGAAAACCTATGCATACTTGTCAGAAATTGCTATTCAACAATACTGGCCATGCTGGAGCCTATAAAATATAGCATTTATTTGAGTTTATGCATATAGTTTACTTCCTGTCAAAAGCGACTTCAGTTATGCCTCTTAAACTTTTTGGAAAGGACTATGTGTGTGTAAAACAAAATGCTTCCAACTGAAAAGACAGTCCCTATTAAATTACACTTGAATTTTCATAGCGCTTTCTCTCTAAAAGCTCGCAGTGTCAGCGGTTATGTTATCCACACCCACTACCTACCTAGCTTAAGACAGACATCTACTTCTGAGATGATTTGACCTTTCATTTTACCAATTATGTTCACAGAAATAAAGCCAAACCACAACCGATTTAAAGAGAAATGTCATGTCCTCTCTGCTTCAAGCGATTTCAGCACTGTACCTCTTGACAATCTAGGCAAGTTTTTCCCACTATAATGACACCAAAACTGACTTTCTCTCAGTCTTGCACTCAGTGAAAGTATGAAAGTACCTACCTTTAAGCATGAGGTTAACTTCATTCAAATGAACAGAGATTGTCTCCCTTAATATTAAAGACCTGCTTCATTTTTTTTGAAATCCAAATGAATGGATTTTTTACTAGATTAGAGCCTTATCCCAGCACTATGTTAGGGAAATTCCTTAGTCTTGCTCAAATCAATGTAGATTTTACCATCCACTTCAGCAAATTTGAAATGTCACCCTAGGGTGACTTAGCCTTTGTGCTATCTTTTTCAAAGCCACTTATACTATTTGAAATTAATGGAAAATCAGGCATTCAGAATGCTCAGGCAGCTTTTGAAATTTCAGACCTATTTCTAAGCAATTCAGTTCAAGAAAGAAGAAAAAAAATCAAAGTGAAATTATTCTCAGAAGTTCATAGCAACTTTTAGGCAAAAAAAAGCATGTAATGGATATAAGTTACATGGAAGTACAGAACAAAGAAGCCTTTCTGATAGATGTCAAACCACAATAGACGCAAATGCATTTTATTAGATAATTTTTCTACCCAACAGCATCCAATCATTAAAGAGTAATACCAGAGCCCTGCACTTTCTACCTAGAAAGGGCCATGGTTGACTTGACTGAAATAATAAACTGTTGGAAAATAGTACAGTCAGAGAATACTTCTAAAAAGCAGATTTCCATAGAGCTCTCTCAGTGCTAGTTCAGTCACACATGGCCTTTTTGATACGCATATTGTGAGCACTTCTGGAAAGCAAAAGTGTTTTGTAAGCTGGTTTTAGTTTCACATAGTACTGGAAGTTATATGAAAACATGAGGACAAACACTGTAGCCATACAATGTGTCTCTTCCTATATACAATGGAAGGAAGGGAGGGAAAGAAAAATCCCTTGCCTTCTATTTACCTGGTGCTGACTTACTGCTGGATAAGAAATAACAAGGAGTACTAAACAAATAACTAAGAACCAGAGTTTCAGGCCTTCAGATGGGTCTTCTCATCTTCATACATGAAGTACTCCAAATCGGGAAGACCAACAGATGGAGAAAAAGGAATATTGAGACACTGATGGAGACAGCAACACAGACATCGAGAAAGATATGAGTATCTACGATGTCAGTGGTTGGTTCTGCCACTCTTCAATCTCAAGTGCAAAACTGCACTTGAAATTATGAAAGGTTTAGCAAAGGCTTAAAGATAAATGAGAGAAACAGCTGTGGTGACTCGAATTAAGCCGAAGCAGTTAGAGCATCTCAAACCTTTAAAGACTTGAATACAAGACACAGAATTCAACTTAACAGGAGATGCATCTTAATTGAACATCTTCCATCCTATTTATGTCTAGAGACCAGTCTTATTAAGGCCTAATCGTAAAATGAAATAAGAAAGCACCTTAGCAGTAGTAATTAATTCAGGTAGTGCAGAACACAAGACAGAACACTGGCTGACTAACAAGTAATGTGTGCACATTTTGCATCTGTGGCTGTTAGTGCTACATTTTATTATAAAGCAGTACTCTGTGGATATTTTTCAGCTGGAAAAAACCCGAAGTATTTGCCAAAACCCTAGTAATTTTGCATAGTACTGTCTCTGGCACTTTCCTGTCACAAATGACCAGCAATAAAATAGTGGGTTATTCCAGCTCAGCACTGAAATATAATACTGCAGTCTGCAAAACCTTCCTACTAATTTCTTGAGTTTGAGCACTAAATTTAGTTATTTATCCACAAGGTATAACACATACCTATTCTCTAACTTCAAAAAGCATTACCTTTACTTGGAACTGAAATATCCTCCATAGTTCTCAAAATTGAAATTTCTTCTTGTATAGGCTCTTTAGAGCAGTGATAAGTAGTTCTTTTAATTCTGCCTCTCTGCTTTAGAAAAAATTCCAGCTTTTTCAGCATTCAAATGAAATAATCTGCTTACTTCATTCCCAAACAACCCTTCAAAACGTCTTGTCTTACAAACTTAAGAAATTGGCAGTCTATAGTGACTTGGAATTCCAAAAGGTGTAAAGTTCTGATGGGGGTAAGGGTAGGGAGGACACCAAAGACAATCTTTAAAGTTTATCTCAACAAGTTAATTACTTGGATTACAAATAATGTGGCTTCATGACATCATGAAAGTTAAGCGGCCCTTAGTGGCCCTTGGTTTTTGGCAACATCAATAGGACTCTGTTCCAGTTCAAAAATAGAAACATACCAGAAACAAAAAATGAAATAACTTTATTATTATTAGGGAAAAGTGTTTGCAAACAACTAAAAGAATTCCTACTCTTACTGTATGCCTAGTCCTACCAGTCAAACACAAGGATGATGCATCTGCAAGTGGGCATTTTGAAGTCATTCAGTATTCAATGCTACTACTTTGTTATTCTGAGAATAAAATACAGCACTCCTCCATCCTTGAAACCTAGACTGAACATTTTATGTGTAGCATGTAAAAGTAGTTTAGAGGACTATTGCTAGGAAAAATGTGAATGTTATCTGTCTTACTTCTTTCCAGAGATCTACTATTTTCACGGTTTTTGCCTATACATTCAAGATTTTTATTCAGTTTTAACTAGATGTAGACATTCTTTTGTCCATTCTTTTGTCCATGCCATACTCTCCGAGCTCTACATCTGGTGCTAGAACTGTCATTCAATCTATAAGTCACCATGAGACAATCTGTGGCCCTTACTTCACATTCAGAGGGTATTGTACCAAATTACACTTATTTCAAGAACTAAGAAAAAGCAATATAACTGAAATACATCAGAGAAAGAAAGACTAAATTAGAATCCGCTGTTTTAAAATTCCTGGCATCATCTTCAAGCACAATCAGGAATAAGCCTTTAGAAGGGTACATCAGAATTGCAGTGAACAATTTAAACAGATTTTGCTGGTGGTCAGTGCTCTTTCAATATTGAATGGCTGAAATAGAAGCTACAGTAAAAGCAATAATGTTGCAATTAAAATTAATAATGATACATATGTATAAATGTATATCTTTTATATATATATATATATATATATGTTTTTAGACATTATGTTTTTAGATGCTGGAGTCCATTATAATTGTTAGGTGCAGTGAAACACCAGCAGAGCCACACACGCTATTTACATACGTGCACAGTAAGTTACTGTGTATGTGCTTGGGCAGTCATTTGACTGACCTACAGAAGTATATTGACTGGGAGTACTGAGATAGCAAACTATTCATTCCTTTTATGTATGTGTGTATGCACAAATTAATTGTATAATACACTGTAAAACTACATTACAGCAGATCACAATGATCTTCATGACATCCAGACAAAAATTATCCATAATACATGAAAAATATATATGCAAAGAGCAAATAAATTACTAATTGTGTCCTCATCTAGACTGATAACTTGGAAACCACAAATTTGTGCCCAACTGCATAAGGAAGAACAAAGAACAAGATGATTATCCCAAACATCATTGACATCTTTCATTTTCTAAGAAACTGACTGAGCTTGACACAGGCTGTTTAAGAAGAAAGATAAGAATATAGTAAATGAAGAAGTCTTTCATCAAGACAACTTAGTACTTTATAAAACTGTATATTCATACATGATTCTTCCAAATAGGGCTGCAATAAAAGGTATAGAGACAAACAGAACACTCAAAGGGTAGAAGACAATGAATTGCCAGGCTAGGTCAAGGTCTAGGACTAAAATTCAACACAAAAACCTTCTAATAATGCACACTACAAAAATGTGTGACCTTAAAATCAGAGCAAAGGTGATGTTAAAATAAAGTACTGCTAATCCAGTGAAGATGTTTACTGCAATGTATTTGGGATTATAAGAAACCCCGAATTTAGCAGTCCAACGTATTAAATGTAACTTGCAGGAATTCAATCTCAGCCGTATAGAAAGATTCTTCTACTATCTCATAATCCTATCTATTCACATAGTGAAACAAGTCATACACACATAGAATACACCCAGATTTTCCACTTACATTTACAGCAAAAGGATAAGAATCAGAACCATTTATCTTTTATTTTGAAATAAAATTACTATTAATCTCACAGTTACACCACCCCCACCCCCTCCCCGATCCAGCTAGAACCCAGGAAAACTTATTATAAAGTCATAATTTCTGGTTTTCAAATTCATAATTTCTAAGAATTTCATATAAAAAAAAAAATAAGCTAGAACATACAATCATCTGCAATATATTCTATCACAGCACAATATTTTCTAACCTGAAATAATGCTTTAAACAAAGAATTACTGCAATCTTTACTTTCACCAGTGAGATTTGACAATGAAACAACACATAAGTATTCTGCGGAAATCTGTCCACTGCAGCATTAATGAAAATACATAAGAAACATGAGGAAACCTACCACTAGACACATGATGCTTCTAAATTAAGACCTCTCAGAAGTTTGAGGCTACTTCAGAAATTAAAATACTATGGAAGCATTTAATCTTCTTTCCATCAAAGAGTGGATCGTGAAATAGAAATATTTTGCTTGGGCATTTGTTAATATCCATGCTGTTACAATTATTTTTTAAAAATTCAATTTTCTTTGTCGAGTCAGCCTCCTTAGTAATATTGGTAAAGCAGCATTATCTTCTTATGTTATAGCTTTTCATAAAGTTTATGGTCATTCAATAATGACAGGTCAAGAAAAACTACTGTATGTCTGTCTCAACAATAAAAATATACACACAATATATTGCAATAGTCCAGTGTGGGAGAGGGGAAATCACACTAAACTGTGCTACACTGCAAATATGACAAGAGTAAGAAGGCCAAAAATTTATCACAGTACTATTTTGTTTCTACATTTATAATTTCTTACTCCAGAAATAAATTTATTTCAGAAATTTTGGCAGCCCAGAAGAATACAGGCAGGACTTACTTTTAAAAATATTTACAGAAACACCATATTTCTCCAAAAAGGAGTCAGCAGGATCTATTAACCACTATATAATACCTACAAGTTAAGGTATACTAGCTTGAGTATACAATAGAAATGGGTAGTCCTAAATCTGCTATATTTTTTAAAAATCCTCTTTTTCATGAATCAAGAATTATTTTGTGTAAGTTATAGTTGTGGCTTGTTGGATATTAAAGTCACTTAAGTATAGGACTGCAGACCAGTTTTTCATAGACCTTAGTACCTATTAAGCCTAGGTTTTCTTGCAAACCCAAAGTTTATATTTTAATTTTCTCATCCCTCTCCACATCTGAAGTTTTACACAAGCAAAAACAGGGGTTGTTTGACAAACAATATAGACAATAAGTTTTGATAAGCAACAGTTTTGCCTGGCCTACAGAGTTTAGGATTTTGCTAACAGCATGTAAAGAATGAACCAATATTAGATAAACCCAAATTTACCAGCAATTTAAACAAGAATATAAAATTAATTGCAGTATGAGCTGACATTCAAGGATCAGTGGTTGATACAGACAATTTATTACTTTCTACAGCAGTAGGTTTGCACACTGGAAATGGACATGGACAAAAATAACAACAAAAAACACCAAACAACCCAAAACCTAGGTAAGATTAAAAAACCAGAAAGCAATGAATACCTTTAACTCCAGTGTTCCATAGCAACAGCATATGTTTTTGCAACAAAACTTACAAATCATTCTGAAGCAGTGTCATAATTTTATAACAGTTTCCTGGAGAAGATTGGCTTTATTAACTCTGTGTTCTTGAAGGACAAGAGGGTTGCACACAAATTCTCTTTACAAAAAAAATGCGATGTTTTAATTAATATTTGGGAAAGGGAGATTTAGCCTCTTAACAGCAGGGAAAAAAATAGCAGACATATGGACAACTGCTGAGATTGGTTTCAATCAAAAATTCAATGCATAATTTCTGTATAAGGTCAATAGGCAAATATAAATGAAATCTAATTTTTTCCAGCTTTGAAAATGAATGCTAGAAATAAAGTTGCCCTTTTTTGGGTTTGCTTGGGTTTTTTCCTGGATTACTAGTTTTAGTGAGACAAGAGCCTTTATAAAGACCGTTCAAAAGAACAGTTTACAAGTAATTTAAAAGTTAGCTGAAACATGTACAACTTTGTAACAGTCAAGAGCGTTCAGTTTTAACATAATAGAACATTAGTTATATAATATAGTGCTCCCACTAAAAAAACTTATTGAGCTCTGGCCCACACCATGACATCACATGGTCTGGAATATCCCTTTGGTCAGTTGGAGTCACCTGTCCTGGCTGTGTCTCCTCCCACCCTCCCAAGCACCCCCAGCTTCCTCACCAGCATGGCCGGCCCGAAATGCAGAAAAGGCCTTGGCTCTGCATAAGCCCTGCTCAGCAATAACAAAAACATCTCTGTATTATCAACCCTGTGTGCAGCACAAATCCAAAACACAGCCCCATGGCAGCCACTGGGAAGAAAATCACCTCTACCCCAGCCAAAACCAGAACACTTCAAATGTGCACAATTGAGAAAGAATAATTTAAGTAGTGAAAACAGAGCCAAAAAGGGATAAAGACATTTCTTGCATGGAGGCCTTTTAAAGCCATGATTTCCTAGATTTCCATCATATAAAATAAAAAATACGTCCAGAGACTCCCTAACCCAATATTACTTTTAGTAAAAGTACCACCTATAGGGGCTATAGTTGAGAAGAGATAAAAAGTTTCTGTACAATATGTTTCTAACAGCATACTATAAAGATTTAACAACAAATACATGTTAATGTACTGAACACAGCAGAGGAAAATTATTTTTAATATGGGTATTAAAACTGTAGGAAAATGATTATGCGTTTAATAACCATATAATGAATTAGTGAAATAGATGCATGTATTTTCATATATTACCTCAGACATAAAACCCTCTATTTAGTCATAGAAGAGCAAAACAACCAGAAAGTGTTAATAAATAATGCAGTATTTAAGATATTATAACAACTCTTAAATTCAGGAAGTAGAAAGCTATGTGGTTTTCATGCTTTCTAAAGCATAGTAAGTACTCAAGTAAAGAATTCCTTATTTTTTATTTTTATTTATTATTTAAATCACACAGAGCATGACAAAGCAAATACCAAGTTGTAGCATCAATAATCAGCCAGTAGCTCCAAGAGAGAATCTCAGAGCACCTTGTGCACAGCAGAAGAAAAAACTGAGCTAGTTCTTTTTGGGACTTAAAAACGTTACCTTTTATGGCTCAACAAACTAATTTATCCAAAACTGGCAAACTATACAGTCAGCCAAAAAAAGTAATGTTGCCAACAACTTCATCAGAGCTAATGTTCAGTTTATTACCTTTTCTTCTTGAATATTCGGGGAATTTTCTTGCCCTAATTTTCTTGCCTACAGAAGTCCTACCTACTCTACAAATTTTTGCAGGTATTACTTAATTAAATTTTGACTGTTGGAACTGGCAGAACCCATAGGCAGTGGGGTTACACTACCAGTTAGTTCTGGAGTTGTACTCAACAGAAAGCACTATGAAAATCTGATTTCCTATGATTAACAGACAATATTAAGTTCTTTTCTGGTTAAAAACCAACATTCAATTAATATTTTGTATTAGGATTCAGCAGAAAGGAAAGTGTGTTAATGGAATCGTCATGAGCTAGAGAGACATATCTAGGTTCAAAACAGAATACCGTAAGTTAAAGTAAAGTAGGAATTGAGTATGTCACTGAATATGTAAATAGGAATTTTGAAGTATGTCAGCAAAGAAGCTAATGTTACGCATTAATAGTCTAATCTATTGATCCTAGTACCTAAAAATACTTCTCCAAAATTACCTGAGGAGTTTAAATTTCACTTACCTTTCCACATTTCCAGTTTCCCATAAGATGCTAACCTAATATGCTCAAATGAAAAGGAAATGTTATTAATATTTATTGGGTTTAAAAATAAAAATGGCGTACAAAACCTGATCATCAGCAGGCAGTCATCTGGAAATATATATAACTATACCCCAAAAATACAAAACTATAGACTGCATTATTGACATCTGTGAAACATAACCTGCCCCAAGATTCTCTGCACTTGCAAAATTTTTCCCTATGAACTATCTGACCTTATCCTGTAATAGACATAAAAGTCATGGAGCCTTTAGAATAATGTTGAATATCACATATGAATGAATATTTAAAGTGTTTGCTTCATTGCACTAGGTACCATAACCAAATTTCTTTAAGTAAGTGACTATTAGTAAAGAATTTGAGAGAATTTCTATACATAAAACTCAATGCACTCTGCAAGGAGAATGCAAAGAAAAGGACAAAAATGTGAAAGATGGCCAATTTAAATTACAGTTTTTTGAACTAAAACTTTAGAAGACCGTTAGACTATGAAAAAAGGAAAAGCAACAAAGCTAAGATGCTTCTTATCCACATGCGTACATTGACAAAGCACTTGCTCATCCAGCTATGTCTCTTCTATATCTTTTATTCTACACTGAACTATTCAGTTTCTGTAAAAAGTATTTTAATTGCAGCAGATGGTAGAAAAACAGAAACTTAACTCAATATTTACTTGCAAGAATTGGGCTGCTAAGCAGAAACTGTGATTTAGACACCAGCCTTACCTTCTCATCCTTGAAGTCTGAGAAATTATTTTCTGTAAGTCAGAGGCATTTGTGTCACTAAGTTGTGTCAGGAAAAATTACTTTTAAACAAATAACTGCAATTAGGAGTTTGTTAAGTCACTTTAATTCTCACCAAACAAGAGTTATTATTAGAACTGCTACCTTTTCCCTTCCACTTTGTGAAATTCTTTGTGACATTTTTCATGGAACATTGCGACGCTTACCATAAAAAAGAAGTGTTTCAAATCCATCTCAATTTTTCCCCCCTTGCCCGGAGTAATAAAACCATACAGCTAAAAAAGAATGTTTTCTGTGTAAGTATGGCTATATTGCAAGACTCTCACACAGAAGAAAAATTTAAAACAAGTTTACTGCTCTTAAAAAACAGATTACCTGGGAAATACTAGGAAATGTAACACAAAATGTCTACATCAGTAATATGGGACCATTTTTCTTCCCTCACAGTTATATTACAGCATCTATAGACCTATGCTGAAAATCTCACAAGAACAGAAATTGTCCTCTGTCAACTTTCAAGCCTGCACAGATTCCTAAATACTTCCAATACATCTGGAGAATCTAAAGTTATTTGCAGTTATTAGTATTGCAAAAGCCAGCTTCTTACATCTCCTCAGCTCATCAAGCAACTTACGTACTTAGTTAAAAAACTTAGGTGACAGAGGCTAGAAAGTATGTTATCAATTTAAAATAGAATCATCTGCACTAAGAAATAAAGGTTTTCCTCCTGAGTTTCTAGATCCCGACAAAATCCCAATCTTTCAAGACCCAGAACTCAATACTTTGACTTTACCTTGTTATTTTTGACTGAATTACAGGAAGAACAAAAGTTGTTTGACCATCCCAATATACTCAGTTGCTGAACAAATCCATCCCGCTTCCTAAACAAATGCATTTGTAGCAAGTTTTTGTTTAAAATACCTGTTGCAAAGATCAAATGAACAAACTCTGTTTTCGGTTAGCTGTTTATTTTTTCTATGACTAAATGTTGAAGATAGTGGCAAAAGGAATAGATTAACTTACCTGACTTGGAATAGCTCTGTTTTATGACTTAAATTTTAGCAAATAGCTTTGAACATCCAATGTTCTGCTTTGGTTTTGGTTTTGGTTTTTTAGTTTGGTTCTCCCTAGTAATTCAAATTGACACCTCCCACCACTATTAAAACCCTTTTACCCATTTATGCCAGATCGATTTCAGTAGTGTAACGATATTGATTTTAGCATATTTTCCCTTAGAATGCTGCGTATTTTAGTCTTTTTGCAGAGCTGATGTCTAAAGTAACTAAATACCTATACAGAAATTGTTCTCTATGACAGGGCAGGATATTACACATCATATTTATTCCTTTCTCTATTTGCTATCTCTGAAGCAATCAGAATCCGAGGCAGATTGACTGCACAAGGACCATCATTCTCCCTATGTTTTCTTTCCCTCTTTGTTCATCAAAACCATTCTTCTTAATAGAAGAGACAGAGACATATGCACACACTCACATATGTAGCTCATATAGAAAAAAGCTTTCTCTGAAAAAATGTTATTCTCTTTGGCCAACATTGATTTAAATGGTTCCCAGAGTGAATTCACTAGGAAACAAGATAGGAACAATTCTAACTACATGGGGAATGTGCCAAGAAACATTTCTAACCACAAATACCATCCTTTCTTTTATGAATGAGACGTTTCCCTTACATAATCTAAAAGCAAGCTTGCAATGTAAAACAGACACTAGAAACCAATAAGGGGCAGAGACAATTGAAGTGGTGACTGAAGCTTAGCAAAAAATTTATGCATTTCATTCACCCAAATTTTAAGTGCCCATAATAATAACTGTTTTCTAATACATTATCATTCAGTGATAATGTTATTACAATGTTTTAATATTAAAAAGTATGAAGAACCTCTCATTAAAATTTGAGACCACGCAACTTATTGCAGTTTTGGGCAAAGTCCCCGTATCCGACACCAACAATTCAGCTGTCAGACTGAGAAACTACAAACCAACCAACCTATCGCCATGTAACAAGAACTTTCCTATCTTATACAGTCAGGCAAGAGTGGGACAATGCTTTATAGCACTGCTCAACATCTACATGCCTTAATACCCAAACTGTATTTCCTTTATCTTAAGTTTTAAATGGGCACGGTTCTGGTACAGTTGGCTACCAGGAAGGAGCTAACAGGAGGCTGTTCATCATTTTGTTAAGCGGTGACTAATTGTCAAAATATTTCATAGAGAAAAATATTTGAGGTAAAGTTTTCATCCCTTCTCCATTCAATAACGATACTGTGCACACCTTATATAGAAATGCAAGACCTTTCTTTTTTACATAACCGGCACCTAGGGCTGAGAACAATACGGTCACTTCGAGCCTGGACTCAGTCTTGGTGGTTTGATTCTATATTGGAGATACTGAGAGCAGTCAATTTTGCTTTTTTGTTGTGGCAAATTTTTTGAACACTCATTTAATTAGGTCGTATTTCATTAACAAAAAAAAAAATGGCTACTACCATTGGCCTATTTTGTGCTTCAGTCACCATCTTAAACTGACCAGGTATATTCAAGCAATGGAAAAGAAACAGATGCACAACAAAAAAAACCTATCACTTTTTTGTTTCAAATATAAATTGAAATGCAGAAGTACAGCAATTATTCGAATATTCATTACCACCTGTACAAATCATTTATTGTAGCACACCTACAATAAATTAGCCAAGGATGCCAAAGTAGTTGTGATTTAAACTGTTCTTAGTCAGAATGGCTTTCTAGTGAAAACTTCATCAAACTACTCAAAGAAAAAGGGACCATTTTCAAAATTTGGGTTTCATTATCATCACACGCAGCGTGAAAGGAAATTGTATTCCTGTTCTTTTAAGTTGATGCCTGAAGTGTAGTTACATTTCTTAGTACTATTTATACCAGATGCAGCTGAATTGAAACCCCAGTAAAAATAATCTACACAGAAACTTTTTCCAGGGGGACAAGTGCAAGTTCCTTCTTCCTCTAAGCTGAACTCATTCAGTCTCACATCAAGCTGTTATTTCCACCTTTGTAGAAATATATTAGTCAGGATGGCAATTGGGTAGCCACAGGAGTAAACCTTCAGCAACCAAGGCTTTTCGTGAGTTAGAATAGCATATACTTCCTCAGGTGTGCAGAAATCCAAACCCTTTTCTCCTCTATCCAGCTCTGAGCACTTGTCAATCCCCACAGTGTTTTTAGAAGAAAGGACCATAGAAGAGAGTTCATTTTTTGGTCTCTGAAGCAACACACTCTACAAAGATGCTGAGTGTAGGGATTCATCCAGCAGCAACATGTTCACTTAATATCATGTACTAAGGATCACTTCTAAATATCATGTACTGCAAATTTAGCAACAATTCTTCATTGCTTCTATCTAATAATGTGGGATTTTCTTTGATTTAATTCTGGGTTTTTTTCACTGCAGTGTCATGCTATGACGACTGCACGTTTCCTTATATAAAATGCAAAACCACTGACAAATTTAGATGCCAGGTTATTCTTTATATATCAGAGTAAATATTGGTTTCCATAGCACCAGGACATGCTGGGAGCTCTCTCTTGTTTTAAATACTCCAGGGATTTTAAACATCATCTACAGTGTCAAGAGAAGATTGCTACTAATACTTTACTGTCATAAAAAAAATGCAGTGATAACTGATGGCAATCCAAGTAATAAAATAAACCATGATCTTGGTATATTTTTCGTTGAAATAATTTTGAAAGTCACTGTTTAAGTAATCTCTCTGTTTTAATTAAACTAGCATTCAAAAAGTCTTTTTTAAGGAATGGAGAAAAAGATATAGTCCCTCTGGAGGAGACTGGAAAGATTATTTGTCTTTTAAATGCTTGTTAAGTGACATCAACACAGTGCAGAGTGTACTTTCAGAACTCTTCTGGGAATATTGACATCCCACCAGCTGCAAACAACATCATGATTTTAACCTTGAGTTGAATACTTAAAGTTGTAAGTACATGTACATGTTAAGGAGTGAGAAAAGAGCTTCACAAATAATTTTAATTCACTAGTACTAATTCCCTAGTTTATTGATAGCTGTATTCTTTTGTCAGGTAAAATTGAGAACATCTCTCTATGGACAGTATCCTATCACAGAAACAGATAATGGTGTGCTGGAGTTATTAGAGCAAACTATGCATCTCAAGTTATAAATTTAGTGTTCGTCATTCATAAGAGCCTGCCTTCCTTCCTTCCTTCCTTCCTTCCTTCCTTCCTTCCTTCCTTCCCTCTCAATGCTTTTCTGCTTCAGTTAATTCTTTCCCATTTTGTCATTAAAATGAAAATAAAAGTTTACAGTTAATTAGACACAATCAGTCAATGGTGTCACAACAGAAACAGATTTATCTTGGATCCAGGTAGTACTTTAACAAGCATAGCATTTGAATTTTTCACTCAAACTTTCATCATAAATCCAGTATACTGCAAAGATGAAAGATGGGCACAAAATTAATATTTTATGCAGGATTAAAGGAAATTACACAGTTTCATCTCTATATGAATACCACAAAGATACATCAAAAGCTACCATATTCTGCTAAGGCATAAATCTAATTCCTAGCAGAAGAAAAACTCTCCCTCAAGAAAGTAACTCAATTACCCTGTCTCCTTCGGTGATCCCCGACAAAATACATCAACTAGAAAACTTCAAATTAGGCAGAGCAACAGTCAAAAATAATGAGAAAAAAGCGAGTTGCAAAAAACCAACATTTCATTTCTTTTAAGCAAAGGAATAGAGGAAGTCGTCCCCCTTATTTATAATGTTCAGTACATTACATTTATGTGTTATGTTACAAAGCAATATTGTTTTTAACTCAGAAACACATCTATATTATCAAAATGTTGCAAAAGGTCCATCGTGAATATTCAACCAGCTTTTAAGTTCTGGCTGTTTCCAGTGCCAACCCCTGGAATTCTGAGGATCCCAAATATAGAGACAGGAACACATCATTCATCTTCATTGATAGGAGAGATGTTTATGTATTTAGCAAAAAAAAAAAGTTTTCTTCTGAATAGAGTATACACATCTCCGAAATGCAACACAGAACCAGATTTCAATTAGACCTCCCAGAATATGACCTCTGAGCGAATTCTGCATCAGCTCCTTGGCTAAAGAAAAGGAACTTTCTGAAAGTTTTGGGTTTTTGCCTAATCTGTTCTTTAGCCAAAGCTTTATCTTCCAAAAAAGTTCTGCATTTTCAACTGTGTTATATAAGATTCACAAGCACACACATGCTTTATCTTTTGCCAGCAACCTTCACTTCTGTAGATTTGTAATCATATACACTAGCCCTGATTTTTATTATGTAAAATATCTGTGTATTAGCTAATCAAATACAATTACCAAATTCAGATCCTTAATAAGATATTGGACAGCTTTTAAGCAGTACATACATCTGAAATAGCAGCTGCTCTCTATTCTCTCTTCCATGCAACTTGCTTAGTCTCCTTGTGCAAAAAACCTTCACTTTGGATTACAAGATGACTCTTCTCCCTTTTGATGGCAGCAACTGATTACAGAATAGATTGATATTTCCTTATTTCATCTTTGACGAAACAAGATTCTAAAAATTAATTTTGACTTAACATGAAAGTAACATACTTCAGAATTTCTCACCTAAAAGGATTGGGAGTTAAACACTTTATTTGCAGAATTTTAATTGAAAATGAGCAGAGAGATTTAAAAATCTTCAAATTACAGAAGAGAGAAATGTGAAATAACACTCTCCCGGAGAAGAGGACAGGGCAGTTAACTTGCAAAATGAGACCTAAGTTCATGTTTGTCTGCTTACTTGCTTCACAACAGAAATTGAGGTCTGCCACTTTACTGCTGTGTGCTAATGGGCTGTATTAGGTATTCTGCATGAGCCCTGTACTGCAAAAAGTGGTTTATTATTCAGTAAATTTAAAGGAGATCTCAGGTTTTCACCTCTCACACAGGTGTCCTAAAAAAAATGGCTACAAAGTAATTTTCTCCATCTTAATGAATATTCATTGAAGTGAAACTCTTTCTGCAGGAAAGACAGAAAATCACAATAATATTCTGTATACACAAATAAATGA
This sequence comes from Mohoua ochrocephala, assembly GCA_013398855.1. Lineage (NCBI taxonomy): Eukaryota > Metazoa > Chordata > Aves > Passeriformes > Acanthizidae > Mohoua > Mohoua ochrocephala. The sequence continues at coordinate 15,575 of VZTA01020107.1, forward strand.
GATAGCATTATGGAAGGGTGAACATCTTGGTTCTATTTTCTTTTCCAGTAAAGCAGAAGGAAAAATTGAAATCACCTCTATCAAGATCTGTGTATTGGAACTGCTAAGTAAAATAATTTAAAAATCAACAGAGCAGATATTTCTAAACAAATAGGGACCACAGAGTTTTGTCTACTTTGGAAACAGTATTTCCTGGTTCTTACAAGATTTAAGTCTCTATCTGAGAGTATCTCTGGAAGTCCTTGAAAAACTTACACGATTTCTGTGTCTGCAACAAGACCTTCTGATCGAGGGCTTCACCAGGTACATTCTTTATTCTTTTATTCCTTCTTCCACTGTCCTTGTCTTTTAAGTTGTACAAAATTCTTGCTCTTTTTTTTTTTTTTCCCCGGGGGACACCGGTCATTTTCTGGTGGGAAAAGTCCCTGTTGCCATATCAACTGAACTCAAAACCAATGCCCCTTTCAATCATCCTACTATTATAAGCAGGAGCAATATTTTCATGAACTACCCTCATAAAACCCCAGTGAAATGTTATGGAAACTTCCAGTCCAACCATCCAGGAGCCACTCTGGCAGTCACGCTCCATCATTTGAGCTGGGACCGAGGCCCCTTCCCAGCTACACCCCCATACTCATACCACGTTGGACCATGTTTCCTCACCGTCTCAGCCCCAGGTTTTCCATGGCAGAGTCTCAGATGTCCAGTTCCTTCACACAATTTAATCTCAAACAAAGAATTTCTACTTTGGAAATTATTTCCAGTATACACTAAAATATTTCTGGAAAGATATTGCATGTGACTTTGTTTATCCTAGTATGCATGGTTATTTGAAATATGCTTCTCTACAATGCCATAGGAAAGTGATTTTGATGTTAACTAATATAGACCTTTTACAACAGAGTTTGAATTACAGCCTTAAACTTAACATCAGTTAGAAAGGGCATGGATTTGTGAAGGGAAAAAAAAGACTGAAAAGGAATTAATAATAATTTTTCAGCCCAAAAAACCAGGATTACATAATTTAAACTCGTTCATTTAGTTAAATATAGAACTGATAAGAATTCACTGTAATAAGATCATAACTTGCTTGGCATCATGGTTGAGAAGACTAAAACAACATTCACCTCTTGAGACACAAGGTTTGCACAGATGAGCAAGTGGTGGATTTTACTCAAAAGGAAGGTCACAGCAAGTGCCAGTATTTCTTCATAGATCTCTACCAATACTTTTATCCCTTACTAGAAACAAAACATAAACAAGTCTTGAAAATAATTTTTTGTCTGTATAAAAAATGAGACTGACACACAGTAGCCTTTTTAACCATAAGAAAGTAATCTCTGGCTAACAGCATCCTCCTAACATTTCTACAAATCTCAAACTTACCTGTCAGGAAAACTCTGGGGGAAAAAAGACAGTTCAGTCTCCACATACTTTGTCAGTTGCCCTTTTTCTTGAGAAAACAAGCAACTGCCAACCTATGCCAACTGTAATGCTAGTTCCTGCAGTCTGGAAGCCGACGCTGGACCGGGAACATTTTGATTAAGCATCCAAGAATCCTTTAACATTAACAGGTTCCTGAGCAAGGTCACATCTTTGCTCATTTGACACAGCAAAGTCTGATAAACTTAGTCAAGTCCATAATATTTAGGAAGCATAATACAATTAGGAAACAGTATCACCTTAGAAATTAAATTAAACACTGATAACTGAGAGCCACCATTGTCTATAGTACCCTGATTTGTTCAAGATCCTTTATTTTCTCTTATAAGCAAACACATTGGAAGGTACGCACTGCAACTTGAAGATGAGCAAAATCTGAACTGTAACACCCGCCTTTAAAGCAGGTTACAGGCAAAGTGTGTCAAAACTCTTCCCCTCCAAAATACAGAGGGAATTAATCCAGATATTAACTCGACAGGTAAACTGGAGAACCATTGCTTAAGATGTATGAATATTTTTTATGCACATTTGCGGAGAAAGATCTACTTTATTCAGATAGGGGAAATAAAAATTATGTGCTTGAATTAATCCTTGCCATTTGTGGTTTACTGGCCTTGAAGACTCTCCATTCAAAATAAATGTAGATGCATGGACATTCTTAAATTGACTGCTGATATAAGTGGGCACAACTCCACTTTTATTTAATGAAATCATGCCAATTTATTCCAACACTGATTCTGGCCTCTTGCATCTCAGCTGGAAGCAGCCCTAACACATGAAGCTTTATATACCAATGGCAAGTCTCCAATTTTTCTTCCTTCAGAGATAAAAAACTGCTATAGCTTCATTGTATAGGGTCATTGATATTCTCTGGGTCAAGAGGGAAATTGTCTATTAAGTAAACTACATCTATTTTTCCATTTGTGAATTGACTGAAAATAAGCTGAGGATCTCCACTGATGTAATGACTGAGGCACGGACTCAGATCGGCAGGGCATCTGAGACATTTATTCAAGGAAACGAGCTGGTTTTATACACTTCTTCAAGGCCTGGTATATTTCCTTACATGGTGTTTTTCACTAAGCAACCTATCACACATTGCCATGTCAGTAACACACTTCCTTAATGTCCTTATGTGGGGGTGATCACATGCTGCCCACCCGTCCGGCAGCTTCCGGCAGGCTCCTCTCCGCAGGGCTCTGCCGTGTGGCATCTCCTCCCCCAAGGTCAGGCAGAGACAAGCTTCTTTGTGCTGCCATGGCTGCAGGCACATCACACAGCCACACCTCAACTCCATCCTATCTCTTCCTACATTCCACAGATAAATTATTGATCCAAAAGGTAGCCACACATAAGTTTTAAAGCCAAAAAAAAAGGGCCAAGTAGTGTTCTCGGGGATTAAATTATTTAGTGAAAAATTTAGTGGATTTGCTGAGAAGTATGCCTTGAAGAAAACTGCATAAACTTTCTTCTATAAGGAATATAAAAACATTTTTACAGGTTTACCAGAATATCTGAAGTTCTGAACTTTACATTTAAAGTGGTTAACACACCGGTCAGTAGATGCTGGGAGGCTCCATTAATAAATAACAGCAGTAAATGAAACAAGACTGGCCAACATTCTGAAACAAAACTGTGAGGAACAAGTTAGTAAGATTGGCTTTCACAGGATATTATATGAATTAATATTAAATGTTATAATGTTGGTTTTGGAAAATGTTAAGAAAATGGCACATTTTAAAAATATTAAACGTTGGTACCATAGTCTGGTTGTGAGGTTGGTTTTACAAGGGTTGTGTGATTTGTGTGTTGTAATGTTAGTTTTGTGGGTGGCACGGGACAAGCTGTTGCTAGCCAAACTTCTAAGGCACAGCCATAAAAGGAGTGGGATTCCATCCAATGAGGACCCCGATGACCAAAACGACGGAACTGCACCGGCACTGAAAGGAGTGAGGTGGGGCGAGACTACGTAAAGCTGCAAATAAATACGCATAAGGCTGATGCAATCACAGGGATATAAAAGGCAGAACCACCAGTTTGGGAGTGAGCCTCTGGCATCTGGCCACGCTCTCAGCACTGCCCCCTTTTGCTTTGCTAATTTTATAGTTCTCAATAAAATTTTCATAACTCATTTCCATTCGGAATCTGAGTCGTTTATAAAAAAAACTAAAATCTAATACATTTTTTGGAGGGAAAGAGGATGTAAATAATGTCAACTGTCAAGAGTATGGTACAGGTTTGTGGATTCAGAAATATTGTTTCCTTCCTCCATCTTGTGCACTACACTCTGTAGTTGCAAAATAAATCTCACATTCTATTAAAAGGCTGCATTAAAAAGTCTGTCCTGTTGGAGTCTGACATACTCTAAAACTGTGAATAAACCTTATATAAAAACATCACAATTTGCAGGAATTTAATGTGAAACATAAGCTCTTTCCAGGAACTTGTCAAGATCCTGGAAACAGACTGATATTTATTCAAAATGTTTGAGCCTTCAATCAAATTTTGCAGAAGCAATTGAGTTCCAAATTTTAAAAAAGAAGAAAATTAAACAAAAAAAATCAGCTTTGCAACTGAAAGCTTCACAGATGTCTGGAGATGTTTCAATGTTTCATACAGTACTTGTTAGCTTGTGAATTGTTTACATTATGACTCTAGAGAATTTAGATTCTGACAACCTGATTAAAACTGGCAACAGACTCTGATAGACTAATTAAGTCTGGCACAAATGTTATCTGCATAACATAAGTAAAACATATTTTGTCTAACAGGCTGAAAATAATTAAATACAACAGAATCCTGTGAAGACATCACATCATCCACACCCCTTTCCTGCACTCTCTTTCCCCTCTCTTTTAAGTTTTCCATTGCTCCTCCCCAGTTCATTTCTAATGAAACTTCTGTATTTCAGGTTGTAACCTGCTGCCTCAGGATACAATGCAAGGGTTCCATCTGCTTTACACTTCACTACCGTCACATATTGTTCTACAGCAATGTAATTGTATGTCATCCTTTGTAACAGATTCAAACAGTATCAGTCCCTTGAGTGACAATGAGAGTGATGGTGAAAGGGTGGTCACAAACAGCACAAGTGAGAAAAGCAGGAAATACACCTCAAACAACCAAACAATGTACTGGGGAACTAATTTCTACAAGTGATATAGAATTAAATAAGTACGGCATCACCAGGTAAAATACCTGATATTGAATGGTCATGCATTTAAGTTCCCAAGGAGGGGAATGAACTGGTGAGGAAAGTAGAACTTACAAAGTAATAGTCTAGATTGACTGGAGAAAAAAAAAAAAAAAGACCATATTAGAACAAATTGAGAATTCCTTGTTCATTTTGCAGTTTTATACATCAGTTTCACTAAAATAAACAGGGACCATTTTCTGAACAATGAAATTTGAACATGGGACTTCTCAACATGACAGTTAAATACATTGCCCAGAGAAGTTGTGGATCCTTCCTCCCCAGAATTGTTAAGAGTCAGGTTGGATGGGGCTTTGAGCTACCTGATCTATTGAAAGATGTCCCAGCCTATGCCAGGGGCAGGGGAGGGGGAGTGTGTGTTAGACTAGATGATCTTTAAAGATCCCTTCCTACCCAAACCATTCTGTGATTCTCTGATCATGGTATCATCATCCCATCTCTGCAGCATATCTGAACAAACAATCTTTTATGTCAGACAGCTTCTCTTCCAATGACATTTCAGGTTGGAGACACCATTTGAGCATTTTTCACACAAGAAAGATGTGAAGACTAAAAAACCGCAACATCAGGGTAGGACTGACCTAATGTTAAAGAACTCTACATATAGTAAAATAACAAGTAAAAAGGAATCAGATGAGATCTATCCAGATGATGAAATGGGCTATTAGAAAGGGAAGCAGAAATAATCACTTGAAAACTATATAACCATTTCAATATGGTTCTCAGTTATGGAGTCTTATACCCTCATCCTTTATGATGAATTAGAAAGAAAAAAATCTTACAAACTCAATTTTCCAAGACTTCAGTATCATCAAATTAGAATAATCATTTTTTGCCCTCATACAGAGATGAATATATAGCATCATTAAGGCACTTGCATTTGGAATGATCAGTGACAGAACACTTTAAACAACTTTCTAAAAGAAAAATAGCTTAGCCTTTGAATTTTGTCTTAATGAGGTGTATAAGGAGATCTTTCTCTTACTCCATAATTTCTGGCAATGTACATTCTTACATTTGAGTTTCGTAGGTAACACGGAAAGCAGTTTTTTCATACATGTTTTGAAATCTTGGTGAATAGGTGAAACTTATTTCACCTTTGGCAGGTGAAATAAAGGCCCAGTTTTCTAAGGGAGCAACCTGTTAGGCTAGGAGGTTTTTTTGAGGGAAAAATCATAGAATGGTTCTGGTTGCAAGGGACGTTAGAGATCATATCACTCCAACCTGAGTGCAATGGTGAGGGACACCTTTCACCAGACGAGGTTGCTCAGAGGTCCATCCAGCCTGGACTTGAACACTTCCAGGGATGGGGCATCCACAACTTTCCTGGGAAACCTGTTCCAGTGCCTTACCACCCTCACAATAAAGATTTTTTTCTTAATATCCAATCTAAACCTACTGTCTTTCAGGTTGAAGCCATTCGCCCTTGTCCCGTCACTACATGCCCTTGTAAAAAGTCCCTCTCCATCTTTCTTGCAGGCTCCCTTCAGGTACTGGAAGGCTGACATTAAGTCACGCCAAAGCCAAATTGCCTAAGCCTTCTCTTTTAGACTGCACAAAACAAATTCTCTCAGCCTTTCCTTATAGGAGAGGTGCTCCATTCCTCTAATGGTCTTGGTGGCCTCCTCCAACATGCAGATGTCCTTTCTGTGCTGGGGACCCCAGAGCTGGATGCAGCATTGCAGGTGGGTGTAGAGGACCAGACCTAAGCATGTTCCATCTCGAACATTCTGAGTATTGCTACAGGAAAGGAGATTAGCGGAGACGGTCCTGCAGAGGTGGACCAGCGCTGTTCTGAGCCAACTTCCTGCTCCACCTGGAGACTCGTGCTCAATCCCCTCTCCCCCTCACTTCCTGGAGAAAGGCTGGCTGTGAGAAAAAAAGGGTGAAAAGTCTAATTTACATAAGAGGTGTGCACCAAGTTAATTATTAAAGGGAATAGATTGGGCCCCTCCCTCTCTTTTTTCCTCTGGCTCTCTTTCTTCTCACTCTTTCTCCACTCTTTCCTTCTCTTTGTCTCACAACCCCAGCTCCAGACCGTCCATGTGGCAGGCTCTAAGGACTGGTGATATTAACAAGTTCCAGAACTTCATACCTATTCTGTAATGGCACTTGGGAAGGTGAGGGATGCCAGGAGGGGATACTCCTACCTCTCTGAGAAGGAGCCTGTTTCTGTTTGTCCGCATCTTTTAGGACCCCTCCTTACTGATGATGAAAACTTGAGGGCTCCTCCAACCCTTACCGAGCTCCCATCCTCTGCATTTCTCTCAGGGATTCCACCAGTCTATTTCTCTCTCACACTCCCTGATAATCCTCAGCTTCTCTACTTCCTTTCTTCAAAATCTTGCCATTGAGATTAGGAACCTTAGAGAGAAGCATAATTAGGAAGCCATGAAGACTTGTAAACTGATAATATAGGGAAACCCTAGATAGCTAATTCTTTAAAGAGCTGTATTTTTGATTATCTTAAGCATCCTTTGTACATACACCCAGAAATCTAAATTAAGAAATTGTACCCATTACACAGAATCTATGGCATGTACTCTTTTCACTAAAACCTAAGCAGATATTTCTATGAAAGGAAAAAGACACGAAAATAGTTTGACTCAAATTTTAATATATAAAACTGGGTGCATGGTTTTCTTCCTCTATTACAATATAGAGAACTAAATGTTTTAGTTATTGCATATATAGCACAAATCTTTCATGTTAATCTCTGCTTCATTCTATAGCTTGCAGTTTTCTGATTTTTATTCTCCGTCATTTTTTTGCATAATAAACTGGTGTTTAAGCAGTTGAAACGAGATTTGGCAAAATTAAACTTTAACATTACAAAGCCAGACACTTCCAGTATCATAGGCAATATAGACTAACATATTTTCTCTTATTTACAGTCTTAAGGATGCAAGAGGTGGTATTAATACAATCTCCTTTTATACATTTCATAAGGGAAATTCTAATATAATACACAATAAAAACATAGGGGAAGAGGAAAACAAGAAATGTTCTTTCCCTTTCAGGGACTGTGAGAATCTTTCAGGAGAATTGCATTATATTTCTAAGAGCATATACAGACTTGGTCCGTTTGCTGTGCTAATTTACTACAGCTCTGCAAACCCAATGTCTTCAATTTAATTTCTGGTGAAAGCAAAACAACTTCTAGCCTGTGCTATGTTCTAAATTCCTTCTCCCGTCTTTTCTATTCTCATTTCTTTCACTGTGCAAAAAATATTTCTGCCTCTTTTTTGTATCCTATTCTACTCATCTTTCTCCTTTTTACTGGTTAATCTTTTTTTCCCAGATGTATCTAACACAAATATTCTTTTATACACATAGTTTTTCATTCATAAACTGATCAGGATATAAAAGCATCTTAAGTTAGCTAAGTAATAAATAGAGAGGTGGCTTGACCGATCAACAGAGTGCAAAATGGGAAATGAAGTATGAAGGAGATTTGACTCCACGGGTCTTATTTGGAAGAGGGACAGTTTTCTGCAGATGCCAATTCCAAGAACTTTGCTAGAGATAAGATTGAAAAATTGATATTTCACTCAGTTTACTAATGCAGCTCATAGCATCAGCAGACAGAGCCTTATGCCATAGCTATGACAGTGAAAAGGACGTGGAAATCTTTTTCCAAGATCATCAATGGTATTTCAACATTGTCTTGAGGATGGCTTATTATCCCATCCCATTTTTGGGGTTTTTGATCTGTTTTGTTTTGTTCGTGCCCGGGGTGGTTGCTCTCCCTGCCCCAGCCCCCATCCTCCCTGGCTCTGGGCCTAACGCGACGTTTGGGAGCCAAGCCGAGTTTCCGGAGGGAGTTGGGGGCAGGATAAGGAGCAGCCCCTTCCTTTTTGGTGAGGGCTGTTCGAATGGACACATACGGCCAGTGTCTCTGACCAGGGATCCTGCTGTTTCTGTGGGTTTTGCCTGCTTTGGCACTGGGCTTGCCGGGTTGCTTTTTTTTTTCTCTCTCTGCTGCTCTGCTATCAGAAAGCCCAAAGCCAGGGTGTGCTGTGCCAGTGCCCGGGACCGCCCTCGTTTCCCGCCAAAGGGGCTGCCCTCTCCTGCGCAGGGCCCGGACCCAGGGACCAGCCAGCGTGGGTGAGAAATCCCGGGGGGCCTTTCCCTACTGTGTTTGGGAGCTGGGCTGCTGCTGCCCAGCCCCCACCATGCCTCTATTGCTGCTCCGGGGTTTTTTGCTGCACGGTAGCTGTTTCACCCCTGCCTGCTGCGAGGTCCCACAGTCCAGCTACAGCTGCAGAGTTTCTGCTGCCTCTTGCTTGCTGTCCCAAGGGAGCCTGCCCTGCCATTCCAGCTTGCTGCTTCTGAGGTTTCCTGCTACAGCCCCTTTTGCTATCCAGAGAGGGTACCAGGATCAGCTGCCCCTGTGAGTAGTAAAGGAAAGCCCTTTCTCCATCTTTCTCTGCCAGCTGCGCCAGCCATTACCACGTGAGAGAGACGGCCGGACTCGCGCCACAGCGCCCCCCGCAGCCGCGGGGGAATCATCGCACCCACCCTGCCTGGCCGGGAGCCACCAGCGCCCCTGCCGGCTGTGAGTGGAACTGCACCGAAGGGGAAAGGGCCTGCGGCCGAGAGAAGGCTGTCACTGGGTTTCCGGGGGGGGGTGGGAAGGTTCCACAATTTCAATATCTAGCGCTTATTCAATTTTTTTTTGTTAATAAACGGGGTTTTTTCCACTTTCCACGCCCTGGTATCCATTTCTCTCATTGGCAGAAGAAAAGGGAGTTATTGAAGCCCTTTCTCCTTAGGGAAAACGCTCATTCCAGGGCATTTTCTCTTGAAATTTGTCTCGAAATCGAAACAGACATTAATGGAAAATGCTGCTGCATTTTCAGGAAAATTCTTTGCCATGGGAAAAACTGAAAGCTGTAGCTGTATACTATTTGTGTGTTGTACCTTGAGAAGGGGGGTTGGACAGACACAAACCTGGAAGACAACGCTACAGCAAAGCACAGATGGATGAACTTCTCTTACATTCATCCTGCTCTTAATTGTTTTTCAGGTTTGTAGCTAAGATGACAAGAAAGTCCCCATCCTTAAGGAAAAGGGTTAATTTCTGGTGAAGAAATTACATATTAGCTCTAAGGACCAAAATGGGGGAGCTTCTCTCCACAGACAGGATCTGCTCTGATCTGGACAACGCACCATGGGAGAACCCATCCAAGCTCCATCCGAAGATGCGTGAACACAGGGTGCCCAGCATCTGAAGGGACATAAGGTTCACTAACTGTCTGTATTCCTCTTCCTATTCTGTTTTATAAAATCAGTTATCTTATCAAGCATTTTGGTTTTGTACCTCTCCCACTGAGATTCAGAAAGAACTCCTCACTACCTCTCTCCATCAGCCCAGTGCAGAATATCATCTAACAAGTCAACTCACAAATAAATAAGAAATAAATTACAGCATAAAGGCTAAGAATGCTGGCTTTAGCTGCCTTAAACACTAAACTACACAGACCAGCTCTACTAGTTATGAAAAAATCATCCAAGATAGCCAAAGCTGGTCATGATGAATTCTAAGCTTCACCTTCTGACTTTCGCAGAGCAGGCTGTATTTACCCCCAAATGGAAGACAATTGATGTGGTACAGTAACTATAAAATGAATGAAGGTTTTCCAGGGATACTGTAGGTTTGCAAGCATCGAGTTTTATTCTTAATGGAATATTTTTTCATAAAGATCACCATTTCTACAGAAAATAATGGTAAAATTTAGTCAAGATGTCAGGAATGAAGACCACATGGTTATTGTGAAAAATAACATTTAACCTTTCTCTTGTGACTGATGGAGGCCAATGCGGTATTTTATTATCAACATTGGCAGGTGATTTATTACCACTGTTTCTACTCCAGTAAAACCACATTAGGCTGTGCTTCATGTATCATTTGTTATCTTTGAATTCCCTATACACTTTCTGCATGCATAATCTCTTTTTTTTCTAACACACTACAACAGAAAATGGTAAATATTTAAGTCATGATTCCAAATTCATCAAAAGCTTAGGGACTGAAATACAGTAGGCTAAATGGATTGTGCAAGACAAACTTGATGCCAACATAAAGCTTAAGTCTTTTAAAGAGTGACATAATACATCTGAAACAGTAGCCATGCATAATAATGCATTAAGGTAGATTCAGGAGTGATCATTAAGAGACTTCAAAGGAGAACAGAACTTTATAGAATAAACTCATATCAGCTATTGCAATGCCATTTCCTTATGTAAAATTTACATCAAGAAATCTCTGAAATAACTTTTCAGATACAATTCTAATGCAATTTGTGCCTGGACTCCTTGGAACACGAAGAGATTAATGGGAAAATTTCCATTAACTGCAATAGTACCAAGTATTTATAGTGTATTTAATAGTCAAAAGGTGTTATTCCAGTATTAACAAAAATAGACAGTTGTACAGCTAACTTTTCTGTTCTCTTCTGGTGATTACCTTAGTACTTTTCATAAACTCAATCAAAATAAGTCCTAATTTTATTATAAAAGAAGAAGAATTACAGGAGAATATCAGAAATAGAGCATGAATACTGCCGGTTGTGAGAGATACACTTCTTTTGACACCCAGCATTTTGTCCATTAGGTACAAAAGGATAAAACAAGAATTCTGGCAATTTTTGCATCACTATTTCCACTTGATTTGACTTCCACCAAATTGTGTCATGACATTTCCCTTAATTTCACTGGTGAGAATATATGACAAAAATATTAAGCGGTACAAGGAAAAGAGTATATAAAACTTGTTTTACTGTTTTAACTTTGTTGCATGACCTTTGTTTTTAGCAGCTTAATGTAACATACATAGTGAATAATAGGTTTTGCCTCATTAGACGTGTGTGGGGGGGTGTGTTATGAAATTTTGTCTGTTGCAATCTGAATTGTGAATCTGAGAACACTTGACTTCAATGAAAGCTCAGATCAGAATCAGAATCAACACTGGCACCCACAGTCACTTAGAAAATGAAATGTATATTGGTAACGATAAATTATGCAGATTTATTGGAACAGTTACTTGCAGCAATTGTATAGGTCTTGGATTGAAAATTCAATCACATGGCACTTACAAGTATTACATTATGTATCACAGCAATTTAAAGGTGACAGTCATTATGTCTCATTTTCTTAGGAGGATGTTCGGGAGTCAAAACAAGGGAACAAAAAACCTCTACATCTTTTAATCAAAGAATTTTCTTATCTTGTCTAAATTTTGTTGTTGGATATACAATGACAAAGACCAGGCTTTTCAAAAGACAATGTAACAAGTTGTAAATAATCGCAGTTAAGCTCTCATAGGGCTTTCTCATCTCTCTAGATATTTAGGAAGAATTCTTTTCCACATTTGTGAGAAGAACTGCATCCATGCAGATCATCACTAGAGAATTGGAATATTAAAAATAAATACATAAATTTAAAATTAAATGGGATGGCAAGAGGGCATAAATTTACCTTATATCTAAAAGTGATTATTGGTGCATAAAAATGTTACAAGTTATATCTTGTGGCTGTTGCTCTGAAGAGTAGTGCCATGCAAAATGTTGAGACCCAGGTGTAGACTACAGAAGCTTTTAACTAGAGGGATGAAATGTGAGAAAAACCAAAATCCTGATAATGGAGATTTGCATTGCAGGTGCTAATATTCTTTCATCAAGTATTTAATCTGAGTCAATATTGTTGGAGGTTACAATTTTTCTTTTTTTTTTTCCTTTTTTTTTTCCTTTCTTTCTTTCTCTCACAGAATTTTGTCCCATTTGTTGAGAAGAGACAATAACGACCGGTACTTAAGAGAGACAAAAGATGTGGCCAAGGAGGAGGGGGAGGAGCGCAGCTGGCTGCACTCTGGTAGCTGAGGGGCCTTGTCTAGGGAAGGGCTGAGATACCACGAGATTTTGACAGGGGGGTGAGGGACTGGGCTCAGCTCCTCTGTCTCTTGCTCTCGAGATCGAAGGGGAGACAGGCTGCAGTAGCTGTGGGGAGAATTCGCAACCACTGAGGAGTCCCGTCTCCTATTTTCTCCTACCATGGGTGAGCCTTTGCTTGTAAGAGTGCCTGTTGCACTGGGACCTTATTAACACCCTACCTCACTGGAAAGGATCCTCACTCCGGTTCCTCGGGGGAAAACCCGAGCCCCCTCCCCACTCCAAGGGAGCCTCTCCCAGCTGGGTTCCAGAGTCCAGCTGCCGCTGCCCAGCCCTGCCATTTTTCGCTACACTGTAACCAACCCAGCATATCATGCCTGCCGGGACACACCTGCGGCTCCTGCTACAGCTGTGGCATTTCTGATGCATTTTGTTTTCTAATCCCAGTGTGCGCACCTCTGCCATTCCAGCCTGCTGCTCTGAAGTTCCTGCTACAGCCCATATTGCCATCTGGAGCGGCACCAGGACCGGCTGCCCCTGTGAGTTTGCAGAGGAAGCGCCTTTTCCATCTCTTTCCACCAGCTGTGCCCACGTGAAGAGAGGTTGTTGAGCTTGAGCCACAGCGCCCCCTTCAGGCGCGGGGGAATCATCGCACCCACCTCGCCAGGCCAGNAGGCCAGGAGCTACCAGCGCCCCTGGCCGGCTGTGAGCGTAACTGCAC